>BQNB010041964.1:0-46426 GCA_026074375.1 Tanacetum coccineum
ATTCAGTTCCAAAATATATGAAAAGTTTATTTTTGGCAGTTTTGTCAAGAATTTTGCCTAACTATCGGTATTCCTTTCAAATTAACGATAATTAGAAGAATTGTTTCTGGTATTTGTGTGAATCAACAGATTCAATTTGTTATCCCGTTTATTTCACTACATCAGTTAGTATCAAGAGCCGAAGTTCCTGATTAAAATGCCTCCAAGGAGAACCAGGAATATTAATGATGTCTATGAGCGTATTATGGCAAGAATGGACGAGCGATTAGATCAGTTTGTTGATCAATTTTCTAATCGAATGAATGATATGATGAATCTAAGAAGATGTGGGGATCGTAACGGTCGGAGAAGCAAAGACGAAGAGTTAGGAAATCCGTTCTTTGAGGGTGATTGTTCATCTTCTAATGAATGGGGAGATCATGGTGTGGCAGGTGACGATTATGAAGGAGCCCCAGTATTTGATGATGGTTATGAAGAAGCTCCAATATTTGATGATGATCAATTTGAAGAAGAATCGATGCCGGTTTATGATACCGATATTGAAGATGTCATTGGTGAGGAAGAAGAAAACATGGAAGATATTGTAGTTGTGGCTAATGATCTTTGCTCTTCAATGATACAAACTACTTTAAGTGTTGATTTTTCAAAAAACATAAATTCAAACCCTCATGAGTTAATTTGGTCGCAAAAAGGTAATTTGGTCGAGGTTAGTATTTTAATTGGCAAAAAATATCAAGAAGGGTATTTGAAAGCTAAACCCATGGATGATAAGTTGGGTTTTAAAACGATCAAAGTTCGAGGTCGAGTCATTATAAAAAAAGGGAATTTGATGCAAGGGATACAAATTTGGATGCTACGAGTACAAGGGACGAGTGAGGCAAACTCGAGGACGAGTTTTTTTTAAGTGGGGGAGAATGATGCGGTTTAAGAAAATGGAAGGTCACAATAAATTTCTTTAATTTTATTTAAGTTAGACAATAAATTGTGATTAGGAAAGTATTTAATTTTTAGTTATAAATTTAGGGAAAATGAAAAGTCTCTAGGTTTCCTATATATATTTGGTATTTTCTTTGTAATAGTTTAATATATCTTTGAGTTTTAATAATAAAAGCTTTGCTTTGTTCTTGGCGGTTTGCTAAGATTCTCTTAATAATCGGTATTCGTTTGAATCAACGATTGTTGGAGTTTGCCTGATTATCGATATTCTTTTGAATCAACGATAGTTGGAAGATTATTTCTGGTATTCGTTGGAATCAACAGATTCAATTTGTTTGTTATCTCGTTTTTTTCACTACATCAACATGTCTCTTGGAATCGATAACATTTGCGTAACTAGAAATGACGATTAATATTGTCACGGGTATGTAAATGAAATTCGAGCAAGAGTTCAAATGTTATTTAAAACATGTCATTTCTAATTTTCTTAATGACTTGTAATCGCTCTCAGATTACAACTCAAACCCCAATGACAAAGGAGAGTGTACGTTTCAGTGCGCCTATCCTAACGTTAAAAGAGAAGTCTTCTATGGTTTTTCAAAAAGTTGAACATAATATTTCAAAAAAGTTCAAGGACAATTTAAAATCTTTCAAAATTGTGTGTTCAACTCTCCTTCCCTCACAAAGTTTTCATAGACAATCATTTTAACAAATGGTATCATTTTTAAAAATGAGTCAATTTTTGAGGGGGAGTTTAGTTTTAATGATTTTGGATACATCATCTCACGACAATTCTTATGTATTCAAAACATTAATAAAATTCTCTTAATAACAAATCAGTAATAATGACATAACTTAATTTTGAATGTTTGTTATAAGATGGTTAAGTGTTTGAGCATAATTTTTCAAGAATTCTTCAATGACATTTCATAATTTTTTAAAATTGTGTGCTCAACACTATCTCAACCTCAATTTTATATCTAATTTACAACTTGGTATCATTTTCTTTGGTGTCAAACATATGTAAAATTAAGGGGGAGCAAAAACATTTCTCATCCCTTGAATTCTTCATGAAAAATTTGAATCACTTGGTATTTCAAAAACTAAGTGAATTAGTATTTAAAATAAGGGGGAACATATAATTAAAATGTGATCTAGATAATAATAAGTGATCAAAAGACTCAAAGTGCTTTTCACTTCTACCCACATATGCGAAACACTTTTGTTTATCGATGCACGTGTGAAGAGGGAGTTTTCCAAAAGATGAAACTCTCAAAGTGTCAAATAATTTTGATAATTCTATCAAATACTTTGATTGATTTTCAAGGTTTTATGGTTACTATCAAATACCCAACAACCTATTAATTCACGATGATTCTGAAGTCATAAGGAGGTTAGGTTAGGTATTAGTTCTGTGATCCAACCAGAACCGGAGGGATCTACCCAAGGACAATCTATAGTTAGAAATAGCAGTCCTTAGGTATGATTTGGAGAAGAATGAAAAATGGGAATAATGATGACCAATACATGAGTTAACACTGGAACAATCACAACATGGTGTTAGTAATGATGTCTTGGTAAGCATTGAAGGGGTTGAAGAATAAAAAAAATTAAGGATAAAGGGTATAAAGAAAGAAGTCCTCCAAACAACTTAAGGCAGAAACCGGGTCAATACATATGATATCGGTCTTCACAAAGATAAATTCTGGTATTAAAGAAAGACATCATGGACCCAGTGATACACTGCACAACCCTTCCCAGCCATTCAAGTTTTTCTCAACAGACACTTGTCTCATATGTCACAGAGATCAACACGACTTCTATTGACTTTCTCACTCAGAGTTAGTTGATATTGAAAAGGTGGTAGTCTGTTCCAGCCTCTTATCACTAAAACCAAAACGCACTAATCAAGTCTTGTTAGCCTTACTTTTTAGAGAAGCTGACGTCTTACACTTGAATTGGACTAGTCTTGAACATTGCGTGTCAAGCAGGGGTCATTTATGTAAACTAGGAATAGTTTACTTTTTCTTTTAGTATAAATACCCCTCATGGCTCTCCATGAGGGGTGGTGGATATTCATTTTTAATTTTTCCTTTCTCTATCTAATCCAATATTCTCTCTTTTGTGTTCATCTCACCATCTCTCTACTTTCTCTCACTAGAAAACATAATGTCTTATCTTGTTTATTTTGATCAACCAAGACCCCCCGAAAAGGTTTTTTCGATCCTTGTCGATTAGTATCAAGAGCTAACCGGGGGTGTTTTGTATTGTGTATGTTTGTTGTCTCGTGTTTAAAGCTTATTATAGCTTATTTTCATATTTTTCGTGTGTTTACTTGTTTCAAAATGTCATGGTTTCAATTTTTTAGATTTTTTTGTATGATTATTTGGGCTTGAAAAATTCTTGTTTCTGGGCTTGTTTTTGATCACATATCAATTTACTTAATTGCTTCAAAAAGTTTGTGTTCCACCTAGAGATGCAAATTCAAAACCGGTTTTTTTAAAACTGGTTTTCTAATAACCGAAAACCGGTTTTAACCGATTTATTTGCATCTCTAGTTCCACCTTATTTGTCACGAGCTTATTTGGCTTGTTATGTGCATATTTCATACAGCTTATTTTGAGCTTATATAAAAGCTTATTATGGCCACGGGTTACCACCTTGTTTAAGCTTATTTACAAGTTCTTAAACGTAGTTTTTTATAAGGTTTGGCTTATTTTCTTAAAAAAACAGATTTTCAAAAGCTTATTTAAGCTTATATCTCATGCTTATTTTAAAGCTTATTTTGGGTGGCTTATTGTTTTCTTTGTACACGGTTGAAAAAAAGGGAGAAAAAGATCCATCTTTCTTGCTACAAAGACTATTTGTCTTTGTTGGTTTCTGTAAAAGACAAAAACAAGGACGACTATACAACCGAATTCGCAGTCTACTCGAACTCGCAGTTTTCATCCTTAACGGAATACGCAGTTTCCAAGGACAACCGAACTCGCAGTTTTCATCTTCAACCGAATACGCAGTTGTCAAGTGTAACCGAACTCGCAGTTGCAGTTGTAACCGGATTTGCAACCGAGTCAACTCGGTATTTACCTAGTTGACTCGGGTCAACTCATTGAGTTATGTCACCGTGTCCAGGTCAAAGACAAGAACACGAGTAAAGAAAGACAGACTCGAACCAAATCAATAATCAACATCAACTGCAACTGTTTACAAATCCAACATCAAATCCAACTCACTAAACCTAAACCCCTCATCACAAATCCCAACTCTAACTCCATCTTCATACAACAACAACAAGACTCGAATAATAAATTATATCAATTGATCTCAGTTTCCTTTCTTTTTCTCGAGTGGTGTTTTAAATCGACCCAACATGATCTTATAAAGATCAATCACTTGAAAGAAGAGTTCCTCGCAAATCTGTGAAAGGTTATAAAACCTCTTTTAATTTAGGAAAATAAAAAAGATTAATAACAAGTATGTTATAATCTCCCTTTGTTTCGATTGTCACAACTCAAAACAAAATCATACACCTTATCCGAGACCTCACATGGAGATCTAGAATCCATTCTTGGCATCAAAAAGAAAAGGTTTGGTCGTTTTGTGTTTTCATTTACCTGAAACTGATTAAAGGAGATTACATACTTAATGTGATAGCCTCGTGTGGGAAAGGAGGATGATTGGTGTTGTGTATCTATGTAATTAGATGCCTCAGAGATGGATGTTGGGAGAATATTGGATTTTAGAGTAGCAGATGAGAGGATGGGGGCGTGTGTTGGTTGTGATTATAATCCCTACTTTTCTCACAGGGTTGGGCCAGATCGATTGGTCCAAGTTCTGTTGGTAAGTATGGTATTGTTATCAGATTAAGCCGAGTTTTAAAACAACACAATGTCGGGTAAAGGTTTAAATGATCGGGTTTATTACTTGGACGGGCCTTGCATATGGTATATTCTTTTGAGCCGATATCCGTTAACGATCCGTTAACCATCAAAAATCACGAACAACAACACAACAAACACAATACATTACACTAAAAATGATCCTTATCAAAATTCACCTTCATTCATAATGGCTAATATTGATTTTTAATGACTACGGAGACTTTGTACGATGTTGCATATTTGGGATTGAAGTAGGCTTTCACGGGGCGTGTACTTATTTCATCTTTGGTTCTTTCTTTCTCCACAACGAAGATGACTTGTGTTAGTGACGAAGACTTGGATATCTAGTTGCTTTTGTGATTCTTTCTACCTATACCCACAAAGTAGCTATCACTTTAAGAAGTTACATTGTAGTACTCAGTGTCTCATGTCGTTGAGGAGATTTCAAGTGGTGATGTATTTTTTTGTATACTTTTGGGTGAGTATATGGTACTCAGAGATTTGCCTCTGCACCGTTCCTTCGTCACACGGATAGTACAAGATCAAGTCACAAGTGAAGGACTAAGCTTCAACCAGTGGTCATCAGTATTAGCCGACATAATAGATAAGGGGATTTAGATCAGGTTGATCAAGAGAGATTTGTAAAGAGAGTACCGACATCTTCTCACAGGTTATTGCTTATGCAATCATGGGCTATGAAGCTAAGATAGCAATTCCAGTTGGCATATGATATACACATGTGTAGGATGATTCCTCAGTTAGTCATCATACTGGAGGGAGAAATGTGTACATCCGGTACTTAGTAAATTTTTTATGTTACCGTTTTGATGTTATAATTTTGACTACGTAACGGGATAAATTGCTTTCACTCGAGACTTAGTTGACTTTGGTGAAACAATTTAAATTGGTACATTCGGGACTTAATTGACTTTGATGTTACCATTTAGACTACATAGAGGAACAAATTGCATACACTCGGGACTTAATTGACTTTGGTGTAGCAATTCATATCTACACTTTCCTAGAAGGAGAAAGTGAATTTCCAGGTCTTAATTGATTTTAGTGCTACGGTTTCGACTTCGAAAAGGAGATAACATGTGTACTTTGGGCTGAATTCAAACAAAACTGGAATGCTTCCTAAGTGAGACGATGTTGATGATATCATCACTCCCTCAAGAACGGTGTATTAATTCTTATCAGTCTCAGGGGTGTCTGTTTGGGAGGGAGCTAAAGATTTTAGCAGTATGTTCGTCTACGAGCTGAAGAAATAAAGTTGGAGTATTCAAGTAGATCGTCAAAGATATTCTTAAGGAATACTAGACTTCATTCTTATCATTTTCTTTATTTTTGCTTGTAGGGAACATTGTAACCAATTCACGTTTGACGCCATCTTAGAGGGAGATTGTTAGCCTCGCTTTTTAGTAAAGCTGGTGTCTTACACATGAATTAGACTAGTCTTGGACACTGAGTGTCACGTGGGGGTCATTTATGTAAACTAGGAATAGTTTGCTTTTTCTTTTAGTGTAAATACCCCTCATGGCTCTTCATGAGGGGTGGTGGATGTTCATTTGTAAATTTTCCTTTCTCTTTCTAATCCAATATTCTCTCTTTTGTGTTTATCTCACCCTTTCTCTACTTTCTCTCACTAGAAAATATAATGTCTTATCTTGTTTATTTTGATCAACCAAGACCCTCCGAAAAGGTGTTTTCAATCCTTGTCAATGTACTTTCTCTCACTAGAAAACATAATGTCTTATCCTGTTTATTTTGATCAACCAAGACCCCCCAAAAAGGTGTTTTCGATCCTTGTTAATTGGTATCAGAGCTAACCGGGGGTGTTTTGTATTGTGTGTGTTTGTTGTCTCGTGTTAAAGCTTATTATAGCTTATTTTCAGACTCAGTTGTTGATTGCTCAAAAGGAATAAGCAGGAATCCAACTCCAAGCTGAAGAGTTTGATTTGATGGCTGCTGCAGCGGATCTTGATGAGATTAAGAAAGTCAATGCAAACTGCATTTTGATGGCTAATTTGCAGCAAGCATCGATATCGGGTACTCAGACTGACAAAGCTCCCATCTATGACTCAGGCGGATCAGCTGAGGTACACAACTATGACAATTGCTATGATAATGAGATATTTAATATGTTTACTCAAGAGGAGCAGTATACTGAGCTACTCAAGCCTATTCCTGAACCACACCAAGTACAACAGAATAATAGTAATGTTATCTCTGATGCTTCTAGAGTGGAACAAGATGGGGGAACAGTAGCTCAACATCCTGCAACTGTTGAGGAAACACGTACTTATTTTGAATCATTATATAATAATTTGGCAATTAAAGTTGAAAAGGTTAACTCGGTCAATCGCAAAATGAAAGAAACAAATGCTGATTTAACCACTAAGCTTGCTAGATATAAAAATCAAGAAAAGTGTTTTGAAATTAGTCAAGAAAAATATGACAAACTTGAAATATGTTATCAAAAGGCTTTTTATCAAGAATAATGTCTTACTAAAAAGATAAATGCACTTCACTTAAGTTCCAGTAAACAAATAACGACTTTGAATGAGGAAATTTCAAATTTAAATAAACAGCTTTCAAAGGAAAAATCAACTGTTTCTTCTCTTCTTGAAGAAAAGAAAAAGTTGAAGTCTGATTTCAAAATACGCGAAGACGATCTTCTTGATAAACAAATTCAACTTGAGAATAAGATAAAGGAATTAGATAATATTTTGGTTAAAATAGGTCAATCGATTCAAACGATGCACAGGCTTTCACCTAAGCCAGACTCGTTTTACCACACCGAACAGAAAATAGCTTTGGGTTATCAAAATCCTTTTTATCTCAAGCAAGCTTAGCAAAAACAACAGATTTTGTATGATGGCAAAGTTCTATTAGAAAAGCATGATCCTCCTACTGTGTATGATTCGGAGGAGACACTACAACTTGCTCAAGAGAGTCGCTTAAAAATGAAACAATTGAACAAAGAAATAAAACCGGCAATTTATACAAAGATTAATCATCTTTCGGGGGTTTTTGTTTCTCAAACGGCCAAGTCACGAGAAGAGGTGTATTTTTTAAATACTTCCAAAACGGCCAATGTTTCTAAATCATTTTCAATGCCAAATGAAGAATTTTTGGATGATACTACACCAAGTGTTGCACAAAAATTTCTAAATGAGGTAAAAAGCACCATTGCGACTCTTCAACGTGTTGTTAAACAAAAAATGACTTTGGATATACACAATTGGTCGTCTTCTGTTCACCAAGAGATTCACAAAATTGTAAAGGATGAAATTTTCCCTATCATTAACCAAGTTGATACTAGATTGCAAAATTTCGAAATACAATTTCTGAAAGAAGCAGCCGAATTTGTTTGAGACTTCAAATATCTTGCAAACGAAGATGATGAATCTCTTGCTAAACACAAGGCTTTGGAATTGGAAATCGAGAGTCTCTTGATAGCAATTGTCAGTCAAGATATTCTATCTATTGTGCAAAGTAATTCTGTTATAGATACGTTAAATCTCCAAACTGAGCTTGACCGTACGAAAGAACGATTTGAAAATTGTATCATTAAAAAGGAGAATGAATATGCTAAACTTTGAAATGATTGGTATAAAAAGTGTGAAGAATGCAAATCTGACAAAATTTTAAACGATAAAGCTTATAATGACATGCAACAAAAGATCGAACAGTTGCAAGCTAAGTTGGGAGATAAAAAGGGTAAAAGTAAGGATACTCCATGTGTATCAAATACCCTTGATCCTTTGTCTCAGAAACTAGAAAATGAGAACGTAGAATTAGAGTTTCAGGTTCAAAATTATGAAAAAAAAATGCTCATCTTAAGACTACATACAAAAACCTGTTTGACTCTATCTTAGTGACACGGGCTCAAACCAAAACAATAATTGACTCGTTGCAAGATGAATTACATGACTCGATCTATGAAAATGCTAAGTTAATAGCTTAATTATTTGATAAGGTTTCTGAACAAAAGGACACAACCAAAGGTACGAGTGTGAATACTCGGTTTTCAAAGAAATCAATATTGGGAAAACCACCTTCGTCCTCTAAACCAAAACTCTATGTTGTAACCCCTTTTGAAAAATCTAAGAGTCTTCCTAAGATCGATAAGACACATGCTTTGTCAAAACCAGTCACTTCAAACTCGGTACCCACACCACAAGAATTAAAAGTTGTGAAAAATGATAAGGTGATTGCCCCAGGAATGTTTAGGATTAACCCTTTTAAGCCTTCTAGGGAAGATAAGTATGTACCTAACAAAGTTAGAGCAAGCGTTAGGAAAAATCCGATCACTGTTTCACAACCTCATGTCATCACTAAGAAAGATGTTAATTCTGACTCAAATGGTTTATCTTCTACAGGAGTAGACAACACTGCTAAGACCAGAAGGCCACAGCCTAGGAGCAATACAAAGAATGATAGGGTCCCCTCTGCGTCTAAGAGTAGTTGCAGCAAGAATAAAGAAGTTGAAGTAGAAGAACACCCTAGGAATTTACTGCTTTCTAAGAATAAGAAACATATGTCATCTGAATGTAATAACATTAAGCTTGCTATTCGGAATGATAAATCTGAAGTTGTTTGTGCTATGTGTAAGCAATGTTTAATTACTGCTAATCATGATGTATGTGTGCTTAATTATGTGAATGACATGAATTCTCGTGGTAAGAAACAAAAGGCAAATGTTTCAAACACTAAAAATCAAAAGAAACAAAAGCCAAAGGTTATGAAGCCTAAGAAAGTAGGGTCTAACGAAAGACTTGCTTGACCTAAGCCTAGTAAACCTAGATCTTGCCTTAGGTGGTCACCAACTGGAAGGATTTTTGACCTTAAAGGAAAAATAATCGCATCCAGTGAATCTGAGAGTCAATCTGACTGCTCTAATGGTGATAATGCATGTACTTCTAACCCTTCGGAACCTACAATCAAACGATTTCCAAATTCTACTTCTTTTCTTGGCAGGTTATCCAAATTTGTTTATGGTGCGTCGACTCGGGTTGTTCCAAGCATGTGACCAGGAATCTAAAGCTTCTCATTAATTTTGTTTAGAAATTTTTGGGAACTGTTCGCTTTGGAAATGATCATGTTGCTGTAATTCCGGGTTTCGATGATCTTCAATAGGGAAATATTTTAATCACCAGGGTTTATTTTGTTGAGGGCTTGAGGCACAACCTATTCTCGGTTGGGCATTTTTGTGATTCAGATTTAGAGGTCGCTTTCAGAAGAAACCAATGTTTCGTTAGAAACTTAGAAGGAGTGGATCTGTTAAAAGGAAATCGCACAACAAACCTTTACACCATCAATCTTAATGAAATGGCCTCTACATCCCCAATTTGCCTCATGGCTCGTGCTACTTCTACCAAGTCATGGTTATGGCATCAACGTTTATCCCACCTCAATTTTGACACCATAAATGACCTTGCCAAAAACGATCTTGTCACCGGTCTTCCAAAATTCAAATATCATAAAGAACATCTTTGTCCCTCATGTGAGCAAGGAAAAAGCAAAAGTGCATCTCACCCACCCAAACCAGTTCCAAATTCTAAGCATAGGTTACACCTTCTTCATATGGATTTGTGTGGTCCAATGAGAATTGTAAGCACAAATGGAAAGCGGTATGTTTTGGTGATTATGGACGATTACTCTCGTTACACTTAGGTATACTTTCTCAGATCAAAAGATGAAGCACCAGAAGTGATTAAAACCTTCCTGAAGAGAATCATTGTCCTTCTTTAATCTCCTGTCATCATCATAAGAACCGACAACAACACAAAATTCAAAAATCAAATCCTTAAAGAATACTTTGATAGTGTTGGCATCTCTCACCAAGCGTCTTGTGTCTGAACACCTCAACAAAATGGAGTAGTAGAACAAAGAAATCGGACGTTAGTAGAGGCTGCTAGAACAATGTTGATTTTCTCTCGTGCACCGTTATTCTTATGGATCGAAGTGATTGCTACATGTATTCGGGGCTGTTTGTTATCCCAAGAATGATCGTGAAGATATTGGGAAGCTTGGTGCAAAAGGTGATATTGGCTTTTTCATTAGTTATTCTGCTGATTCTTGTGCTTATAAAGTTTACAACCGAAGGACAAAGAAAATCATGGAGACAATGAATGTGACATTTGATAAGCTTTTAGCTATAGCTTTTGAACAAAGCAGTTCAAAACCTGGGCTTCAAGGCATGATTTCTGGACAGATCAGTTCAGGACTCAATCTTACTTATGCTCCGTCAACAATAACAACTCAACAACCAACTGAAGGTGAATTGGATTTACTGTTTGAAGCTATGTATGATGATCATATTGGTGGTCAAACGTCAGCTGCTCCAAGAACTGTTTTGGCTGCTCAAGCACCTCAAGTTCTTTAGACTCTAACGGCAACTACAACAACAGTAGACACCGCACAGACACCAATAAATTCATCCTCTTAAGCTACAAATTTTCCAAACACTTCACAGGATGTTGACGAGCTCGAAACACAACAACAACATGTTCAACATCAACCCGCAACAATTGCTGATAATATTCCAAATGCTATGTTCGATGAAAATACGTTTGTAAATCCTTTTGCTACTCCATCCACAAGTGCTACTGAATCATCATCATCACAATATGTGGATCCATCGAACATGCATACGTTTTACTAACCATACCTTCATGAATATCAATGGACTAAGGATCATCCTCTGGAACAAGTGATAGGAGAACCCTCACGACCAGTTTGGACAAGGAATCAACTCTGATCCGATGGTGACATGTGCATGTATGCATTAACGGCACTATGGAACCAAAGAATGTCAAAGAGGCTATGACCGACCTGGCATGGATTGAATCAATGCAAGAAGAGCTTCTTTAGTTCAAAAGGCTTGATGTATGGGTGTTAGTTCCTCCTTCGGATAACATAAAACCTCTTATGTTGAAATGGTTATTTAAAAACAAGCATGATGAAGAAAACACAATCATCCGAAACAAGACTCATCTGGTTGTGAGAGGGTACCACCAAGAGGAAGGAATAGATTTTGAAGAATCCTTCGCTCCGGTTGCTAGAATGGAAGATATCAGGATATTTTTGGCATATGTTGCACACAAATTGTTCACGGTGTTTCAAATGGACGTAAAAACTGCATTCTTGCATGGTATACTAAAAGAAGACATGTACGTGTGACAACCTGAAGGTTTCATCGATGCTAATCATCCAAGCCATGTCTACAAGTTAAAGAAGGCACTATATGGGTTAAAGCAAGCACCATGGGCATGGTACGATGAATTGTCAATGTTTCTCCTTCAGAATCACTTCTTCAAAGGCAAAATTGATACAACTTTGTTTATAAGGCGCTTCGATGATGACATCTTAGTGGTACAGGTCTATGTTGATGATATTATCTTTGGTTCCATACACCCTAGGTATACCCAACTATTTTCTGACCTCATGAAAAGCCGCTTGAAATGTCGATGATGAGGGAAATAACGTTTTTCCTTGGTTTACAAGTTAACCAACCCCTTGTGGCATCTTTATAAACCAATCCAACTATGTGTTATAAATCCTTAAAAAATATCGAATGGAAACTTGTGATCCCGTTGGAACTCTATTGGAGATCAAAGACAAGCTTGACCTTGATCAAAATGGGTCTCTAGTCGATGCAACGAAATATCATATCATGATTGGTGCCCTAATGTATCTTACGTCTAGTAGACCGGAAATTATACATGCTACTTGTTTATGTGCTCGGTACCAGGCTAAGCCAACTGAGAAACACCTCAAGGAGGTTAAAAGGATCTTTCGTTATCTCCGGGGAACCGTGAATACGGGTCTTTAGTATACGAAAGATTCTGGTTTTGAACTAACCGGATTTTCAGATGCTGATTATGTGGGATGTAAAGATACCTTCAAGAGTACTTTCGGTGGAGCTCAATTCTTAGGCGAAAAGCTGGTTAGCTGGTCCTCAAAGAAACAAGACTGTATGGCGCTGTCAACCGCAGAAGCACAATATGTGTCTCTATCCGCTTGCTGTGCCCAAGTCATTTAAATGCGGACACAGTTAACTGATTATGGCTATCACTTCAACAAGATTCCAATCTATTGTGATTCGAAATCAGCCATAGCCATATACTGCAACCCGGTCCAACACTCGAGAACAAAACACATCGCTGTCCGCTACCATTTCATAAAGGAACACGTAGAAAATGGTACAACTAAACTGTATTTTGTCAAGACGGATTACCAACTGGCCGACCTCTTCACCAAAGCCCTTCCAGTAGATCGATTCAACTATTTGGTTCGTTGCCTTGGTATGCGCAGTCTATCTCCTCAGGAACTTGATCGTCTTGCAAAATCACAGTAATTCTTTGTATATATTTTATCAGGGAAACAAAATATAAAACCTATAAAAGCAAAATACAAAATCAAAAAATTTCAAAAATACAAAAATAATCTTCTCCGACATGTCTTTCGACAATCGATAACATTTGCGCACCTAGAAATGTTGATTAATATTAACACGGGTGAATAAATGAAGTTCGAGCAAGAGTTTTAAATGCTTTCAAAACATGTCCTTTTACTTTTTCTCTATGACTTCTAAGTAAATGTCAGCTTAGGACTCGATCTCTAAAGAAACGAAAATGTTCATTTATGTACATTTATCCTAAACAATAGGAAGTTCATATCTTCTCGGTCTTGAGCAAAGTTATATAAACATTCAAAGTTTTGAATGATCTAGAGAAGTACTAAGGAAAATGATGGTAAATAAGATATATCTCATATATTTTCCTGTTGAACACAATTTTTCAAGATATTTTCAAAAAGAACATTTTGAATTCTTTTAAAATTATGTGCTCAACAAACTCCCACTCCAAAGTTTCACTCAATTCTATTATTGGGGAGAGTATAATAATATGATTCATTCTGCATGCACTCCTATTCTCCCAAGACTTAGTTAGGCTCATGTGAATTCTGGACATTAACTTATTTTTAATTCACTAATTGTCAAAAATTGTAAACACGTATGCAATTTTTGAGGGGGAGAACAGTGATTAAAATATGATCAATACAGATTAATAACGGATACGATCTTCAATCTATAATTGAGTTCCCAAACCTCTCATGTGCAAAACTCTTTCATAATATGGTGCATATGTGTAGGGGGAGCTTTTTGGTAACTCTGAAAACACTTAATGTGTCTTAAATGATTTCTCAGACACGTTGATTGATTTTTTATCAAATGGTTTTATAGATCTTCATGGTAATACCCCAAAGACCAACCAACTGTTGTTTCTCAAGGAGTTATAAGGCGGTTAAGGTTAGATATATTCATTCTATGATCCATCCAGAACCATAGGGATCTACCCAAGAACACTCCATTAGATAGAGTAGAAGTCTTAGGTATGATTGAAAAAAAGAGTAAAGTTAGAATAAGGGAATAGTGCCGACTGAGATGGAGCTAGTGCTGGAACAAACCCAACAAGGTACTAGTCATAAAGTCTCGGTAAGCACTAAAGGGGTTGAAGAATGAAAAAGAATTGTAAGGATAAAGGGTAAAAAGAAAGAAGCCCTCCATACAACCCTAGGCAGAAACCGGGTCAATACATAATCTATCGGTAATCACAAAGATGATTCTGATATTGAAGACTTATATCATGGACCCAGTGATGCAATGCACAACCTTCCCTAGCCACTCAAAATCTCTCAAAAGATTTATGTTTCATTTCTCATAGAGATCAACACGTTTCTATCGGCTTTCTTATTCTGAGATCGTTGATATTGAAAAGGTGGCAGTCCGCTCCAACCTTCGATTACCAAATAATAAATGTGCACTTATAGAGTTTAGAGCCAACGAGATCCATAAAAAATCTCACTAAGACACAAATTCCAATATACAAAATGTCGTACATCATTATACAACATTTGGTATGAAAAAGTCCTACACATTATCCTTGTGGTAATTGCTAGAACATTCAGAGTGATACTCTTTAGTATTCACAGTGATGAATGGAAATCCTTCCAGAGTCAACATCAAACAGCTCTACGGTAGGTAACTTGCGAGATTCTAAATGAATCAAGCTTGTGTCAACTGGATATCAATTTTGGTCCAGTATATGAATCGACGACTCAATCAGAAAGATATTAACTATCTAATTCACTCTTACCGTGCTGTCTGCTTTTAGACGTTCCGGTAATGAGAACAAGCAATTACGGTGAATCTAATGCAATCGCGTTAGAGGATCTAATACATTGAGCTGGAAACCCTGTCAAGGAGGTTCTTCTAAATTGAACCTACCTGATCACATGTACAATATTTATACTGTAAAACGGTCCTCACAGAACCAGAGGTTAATGTAACTAAACTTAAGACGAATGACAAAGCCATATTCGTCTATAGCTGCTATTTATCACTAACATCAATTTTCAGGTATAAGTGATGGCGTTACAACCTCATTCTAGCGGAGTCAAGATTCAAGACCTCATGCTCAATCGACAAAGATATATACATGATGAAAGCTCAAACTATCAAAGTCTTCTGCAATCTATGATGTACAAGCACTTCCTCAAAAGAACATTTTTTAACAAGTTTGCCAAACAATAACAAAGATATATCTTATGAGTGGATCAAGTACTACTCCTACCATGATGTGGTACAAGTAATCAAGTTAAAAAAAATGTTAAGGGAGATTGTTAACAAGCTTTCAAGACCTTGAGCATGAGGGTGGAGACACAAGATCGTAAGGCGGCGTAAAGATTCAAGGATAAAGATTCAGAGATCTCAGTAGTCAAGACAAATCAAGGCTAAAGACCACGATATCAGTATTTTGTCAAAGAATATCAAGTTAAAGATCAAGATCCAAGATCACAAGCATACAAATGGAACTTTAAAAAGAATTCCCAAGAATACAAGGCTCCAAGACTCAAGACGTCACAAGAAGGATCCACAATTAAATGACCACCCCTTAGGGGGAGATTGTTAGCTGTGTTTTTAGTAAAGTGATGGTCATTATATATTCTCAAGCCTTGTATAAGTAAAACATAGTTTATGGGAATTTATTTAAGCTAATTGGGCCTAGTTATGGGCTTAAGCCCATTTGTAATAGGTCTGGCCCAAAGTCAAGCCCAACAATCCAAGAAGGGTTTTATCTCTTGTAACTATATAAAGCCCTCTCCAAGTGTGGAGAAGGTGTTGCTTCTCATTTCTTTTCTTAATGCAAGTAAACATTTTTGTCTCCTAGTCTCTCTCTCTCTAGTTCTTTCTTTCTCTAAAAATCTCTTATCTTATTTTATGTGTTTTTGGTGATAAAATGATATCATCTAACATATAGTAAGTTTCCCTTCTATCTAGTATTTGCGGATACCTAGTATTACTATTATAGAGGTTGCTCGTTTGCTCGGTATTTGTTTGGATTTCCTAAGTCTAAGCTTAGCATCCCTTCATCGTACTTTGTTAGTAAGGATACCTGATTTTTCCTATTCGATGTCTTGATGTATATTGGTTGTTCGGATTTGCTCTTTCGGATATAGGCGCATTTTTTAGCTCTTTTGTTGCATTGATTACTCGTATGAGTATCAAAGGTTTCTTTTAAGCACTAATTATTCCTAACATATTCGTGTGGATCATTACTCCCTTCTTTGTATATCCATTGGTTTTCGTAACCTGTTGGCGACGTGTTAGTATCGATGCTTTTAGGTTTGCTCTGTTGATCATTATTTTGGGATAAGAGCTTATGTTTTCTTTTGGGTACGTAACGTCTTGCATGAGTTTTCTTGTACGAGTTCATTTGATTTTATTTTGAGTATATGGTTCCTGGTACTTTCTTTTGTTTTCAAACAATAGAATTGTGTTAGGGTCTGTACGGTGTTTTACGATCCCTGTTGGTATTATGGTGTCCTTTGTTTGAGTAACATATTTTATAATTAATGTCTAATTACAAAAACCCTTTGGAAGTATTGTGTTGGTGTTTGGAGAAAACTATGTATAAAATGATCTTTTTAAATAGATTTTATTTTATTATAAAAAGCATGTTTAAAGTGATTCATAGTGGTAAGGTACGATACACCATTAGATAACCATCTTTAGATTTTTATAACAACCAGAATGAATTTTTCAAAGATTACATTTAAAACAATTTCATTATTATTTAAAATGATTTTATACTTAAAGTGACTTTCTTAATTTAAATTGATTTTTTTAAAAACATTATTTAATTTGGCCTTTCGAGTAAAGTCGATAATTGGTATAAGAATTTACGTCTTTCGTATTGATATTTTTTTTGTGTTCATTTGTCGTGGTACGCCTGTTGATTATCTTTCGTTTGCGTTTTCACTCGGTGATATACATATCCATTCTTTCAAAGGATCCTTATGTCATTTGATCCATGTCTATTTGCATATGTGGAATCTCTTCTATGCATTCTAGCTTTTGACTTGATATTCGTTTGTTATCCTATTCGATTGTTCATAACCCTTTGAGTTCGTTGATACCGTTGAGTCGTGGAAGCTTTGATGTGATTATGGGAATAGAGTGGTTGTCCAAGAGGAAGTTTGTGATAGTATGTCATGAGAAGGTGGTTAGGATACCATTGGAAGGTGATGAGATACTTCGGGTTCATGGTGAATGTACTCAAGGAGTCGTAAAAACCTTAATGAACACAAAGGTAGATGAACCGAAATTGAGTGATATTTCCATCGTACGAGATTTTATTGATGTGTTTCTGGAAGATTTTTCGATGACCACCACGACGACAAGTTGAGTTCCACATAGATTTAGTTCATGAAGCGACGCCAGTCGCGAAGTCTCCATATCGTCTAGCACCCTCGGAAATGCAAGAATTGTCTGAACAACTTCGAGAGTTATAAGACAAGGGTTTCATACGACCTAGTCATTTTCTGTGAGGAGCACCTGTGTTATTCATGAAGAAGAAGGATGGTTCTTTTCGCTTATGTATTGATCATAGGGAGTTGAACAAATTAACTGTTAAAAACTGTTATTCACTCCTTAGGATTGATGACTTGTTTGATCAGTTACGAGGAGCGTGTCCTTTCTTAAAGATAGATTTTTGGTCAGGTTATCATCAGCTATGAGTGCATGAGGATGCCATTCTAAAGACCGCATTTTGAATGAGATACGGACATTTTGAGTATACGGTTATGCCTTTAGGGTTAACCAATGCACCAGCGGTTTTCATGGAATTAATGAACTGGGTTTGCAAACCGTACTTAGGAAGGTTTGTCATCGTATTCATTGATGATGTTCTGGCCTACTCAAAGTCGAAGAAGGAACATAAAGTTCATTTGAAGTTAGTGTTGGAGTCACTAAGGAAGAAGAAGCTGTATGCTAAGTTTTTTTAGTTTGAGTTTTGGTTGGAAGAATTGCATTTTCTTGGTCACGTGGTCAACCATAACGTATTCACGTAGATCCGAGTAAGAGTGAGGCAGTGAGGAATTGGATGATTATTCTTAGGATTGGCAGGTTACTACCGACGTTCATCGCGAATTTTTTTTAAGATTGTTGAACCCCCTTACTTCCCTAACTAAGAGGAATCAAAAGTATGAGTGAAGCGTAGAACAAGAAGAGGCTTTTTAGACTTTGAATGATTGTGTGATACTCTAATAAAGTGAATGTAGTGAGTGATGCGTTGAGTAGAAAGGAGAGAGTGAAATCAAGACGAGTAAAAGAAATGATACTAGCAGCCCAAAGTGAGGCGTTCAAGCAAGAGAACGTACTCGTAGAAAGGCTACATGGTTTAGTTCCACAAATGGAAAGAAAAGGAGATGAGAGTTTGTACTTTATGGATTAGATTTGGGTTCTATTGATGGGAAGTGTAATGGATGAGGCCCATGCATCAAGGTACTTGGTACATCTGGGAGCGGATATGACGTACTATAACCTTGGAGACATGTATTGGTAGCCACGTGTAGAAAAGGATATAGTTACCTATGTTAACAATTATCGGATTTGTTTAAGAGGTGAAGGCTGCAATGTCAAAGACTTTTGGCTTGCTGCAACAGCCTGAGATACTTGAGTGAAAATGAGATAGAATCACCATGGATTTTATCACTAAATTTTCAAGGTCAAAGTAGTGAGTGTGATGTGATTTGGGTGATGGTCGATAGACTGACCAAGTTAGCTCATTTTCTAGCTATACAATAAGATTTCAATATGTGAAGTTGGATTGAATTGCATGTTAGCTTGTATGTTAGTTAGCATAATTGTCATGCGAAATGTGTTATTTTATAATCACAAAAATTAGATAAATCGTTTTATAAATTGATTGGATTCGTGTGTCTGAAAACCTATATTTCTTACCAACTATTGTGTTGACGTATAAGCATTATTTTCAGGTATTCAGAAGGATGAGGTTAAAGTTAGGAAAAGTGGCTAGATGGACCATAGGCAGCTGGCGAAGCTTAGTTATCTAGATTTCGTTATTTGTTTTGCTTTGTTAGGATGTATGAATGTTTGCATGTCATGACGTTGACATGAACTTCCTTCATTTCAATGTTAGTCGCCTTTTGGATTTTTTTGATGTGTTTGGGTATTTTCATGACACTGCGTGTCTATACCTTATATTTTATGCATGTTTTAGTTTCTCTATATACACGCCAATGTGTTGTGATGAATCCATTTCTCGTCGCGCCTCGCGTTTCCGCCTTGGCGGGGTGTGACACTTTGTTTCATGACAAATCATCTTGTTACACATCATTTTGTAAAAATTCTTTTGTAAGTATTATGTGGTTATAGCATTTTTCTTATCTTTAACAGTACATCTGACATATTTTATTATTTAAAATTATGATGAGCATCTATCCAAGATAATACATAAAATTAGCATATGCGTGGCCAAACTAAGTAGGGTTTGGTAAAAGAAAGAAAAGAGTGGCTTTTGTTTTTGGGTCACCACATGTGAAGAAGGCATGGACTGAGGGCATTATTATTTTTGATTCTTGGCCTAGCACAGCGGGCAAGTCCCCTACTGCTCTACGAAGGTTTATTAGACAGAGTGGTCAGGTTAACGCTGGCTTTGGGTCTGCTGTTCCTGCTGCAGAAGACATTACGTTGTCTTTCATTACTCCTACTCCCGAGTGTGCTCCTGAGGATGATCTCCGTGATAATGTAAGGACGCGTCCTCCCTCCCTCAGGTCGTTTTGTTGTTTTGTCATCTAGCTCTGCGGATACTGACATTCCCGCTTCTTCTCAGGTTGTTACGCCTGTTTCTTCAGCTCCAGCCAATGTTAGTGTGCCTGTGATTGATCTAGCTAGTGATGTCCGCAGTTCGTACGATGCTGGTCTTGAAGCTGGGACTCTATCCGCTACACCGAGTCAGGGTTCTTCTGCTGATGATTTCTATGAGTCTTAGACTGTTGATTCTGCTACCGCTATGAACCTGTATGTTCCTAACTAGAATATCACTAACAATGCTCAGATAGATAATCGATGACATCAAATAACGTCACTTTATTATATCATTTATCCCATCTATTTTACCCACTTTTATATAATTATTGCATTATTTGGTACTTAATTGCTTTAAAGTTGATAAATACAGTAATTCAGGAGTGTTTTGTGAAGACAAGCTAAAAAGCGCATAAATTAGAGCTAAAACAAAGATATTTAAAGAATGCTGATTTCTGACCAATTCGCCATATCCAACAAAAGAGATACGGCGTATCAGCGCCAAGACATCATAAGAAAACGCATTTAACCAATTCCCAATACGGCGTATTCACTATGTCTACATACGCCGTATCTATGAAGATAACTATTCGAAGATACAATAAATCAAGTAAATTGGGAATGATATCAATGATTTATTACGAATGTAGCACGCACTCTAAGGAATCCAGCCAATATGCTGTATCGACCTTGCTGGATACGGCGTATCGAGTCTTATTCAGACACTATAAATAGAAGACTCAAAAACGAGTTTTCAGTGTGCAATATCATATTCTTTATACCATACTTATTAAAGACGAATTTTAGAAGAGAAGATCAACCACCAAGGTCAAGCATTGATCACAAATCCATAGAAGACATCGTGTAAATTTTACTCTCTTAATCGTTCGATTTTAATTGTTTGATTACGCTTGTATAATTATAATGGTTGTGGGCTAATACCCTCGGGTATTAGCCATCTTAATGAAAGTTCAATGTTTGGTTTGTTTTAAAATCGATTTCTTCATTTATTGTTGATTGTTTAATTATGTTTATCACCTCATACTTGTTTATGTGTTTGAATATGCGGCCTATCATTCAACTGGATCTAGTGATACGTACCAAGTAATCTACATACCAGGATTGCTCTCCATATCGTGTTTCATATTACTGGACCAATAGGATCACAAATAACGTCCTGTCTTTGTCTTTGAATTATGAGCTTAGTTAGACCAGTAGGTGACCCGTTTATGTTTCAGAAATCATTCTCTTAATTTACTAATAAATATTGGAATAGTGGACTACCAGTATATAAAACACCGTCAAATAATAAGTGGGTAAAGTCCTGTTGGACTAGGGTTTTAACAGGACCACCACTGCTTTAATTCTCTAAGATAGATTATAATTAAACTAAAGGATGCTTTATGCGGATGCGTAATTGGTAAATATTAGGCATAGTGTCGGGGGACCCATGAGGGTAAATAAACACTTTAGACATCCTCTTCACTATCATATTATTGTTACATGTGCTTAACTTTTGTCTTAGACGTGAACGACGTGTTATTTTGTTGTTTAGCTTTGTTTTGAGATTTGGTAATTGCTTTGCACCAGTGAGTTTCATAGCCCCTTTTTCTATGTTTTCTTGGGTGAAAAATGATGCTATGAAGTTTAAATATTTTTAGTTACATGTGAAATTTTTTAAATGAGGCATGGCTAAACGAAGACAATGTATGTTATGTCTAACTTGCTAATATGATTTATGGATTGTTATGTCTTGAGCGTGGCCCTCTCAAGGGCTTTGATGGAATTGTTAGAAGTGACGTGATCACCATTGTTGTGGATTGTTTAATAGTGACGGGCGATAATCTATTGTTGTGGATTTTATTTATATGAGCGTAAATTCTCATTGTTGTGGATAAGGATATGTTTGTGATGTTTGAGCGTGAGCGTCTCAATGTGGGTTGATGTGATTGCATGTTATCTTGTATGATAGTTCATTGTATGTTCTGCTATGCTATGTTTTATTTATCACAGTGATTTCCAAAGTGAGTTTATTGACCCGTGTCTTAAACCTATAACTCTCACCAACATTATGTTGACATTTAAGCATCATTTTCAGGTGAGCATCATGGGGATAAGATAGAGAGAAGTGGCTAGAAAGAGACCATAGGATGTCATGGAGTTTATTGCTTTTATGTCTTGAATATTGCATTGTTTGAATTATGGATACTTGTTGCATGTCTTTCTATTGGCGAGAACTTTCGTTTCATCAATAAAGACGCCTTTTGGATTTGGATTAGTTTTATGGGTATTGTTATGACACTTTGTGTCTATACTTTGCTTATTTATTGCATGTAGAATTCTCTTTATAGACGCCATTGTGTTGTGATGATATCCATGATGTTACGCCTCGCGTTTCCGCCTTGGCGGGGTGTGACAAGTGAGTTGTTGTGGTTGTTGTGATAAAGATGATTCAGAAGCCATTGTTGTTTAAAGAAAAAAGATTTTGCTTCGTTTGATGAAACTTGTTGTGTAAGAAATGATAAAAGTGGTGTTTTAAGGTTTTTAGTTGAAAAGTAATGTGTGTGTGTGTGTGTGAAAAGTAAATAGTTTATACCATTAAGATGTTTTATATTTTGAAAAATAAAAATCGTTTGGGTTCCGCATTAAATGCGTAGTGGTAAAACTCTCACAAAATGTGGGTCCCTTGTCCCTTCGTGCATTGTAAAATCCCCCATTATTTGAGAAAGTAGGTAACCTTTTAAGAGAAAATCTGAATTAAATATGAGAATGTTTGTCTTTCAACTTAATAGTTACATTTAAGTTACCTTAAAAACATTTAATATTCAAGTCAGAGCATCACTTAAAGTCTTTTTCTTATCAAAGACCTCCTTTTAAATATTGACCATACCCAACTCAGCGACCAATCTAGTAAAAGCTAGGTTCAGCTAGTGGTTTTGTAAAAATGTCAGCTAGTTGTAAATCAGTGGGTACAAAATGAAGCTCAATATCACCTTTTAAAATGTGGTCTCTGATGAAGTGATACCTGATATCAATATGTTTAGTCCAGATTGCCACATTTGGATGGTTTGAAATGGCAATGGCACTTGTATTATCATAGATTATGGGTACCTTGTCAAAAGAACATCATAGTCAGCCAGTTGACTTTTGATCCAGAGGACTTGAGCACAGCATCCAGCAGCATCGACATACTCAGCTTCAGCTGATGACTTATCCACTGAGCTTTGCTTCTTTGCACTCCAACAAACTAACTTTCCACTAAGTATTTGACAACCCCTTGAGGTACTCCTTTTTGTCTAGGTTACATCCAGTGTAGTTTAAGTCTGAATATGCTTCCAAATCAAAGTCTGATCCTTTTAGATACCAGAGGCCTAGATTAAGAGTTCATTTAAGATACCTAAAAATTCTTTTTACAGCGACAAGGTGGGATTCCTTGGGGTTAGCTTGGTACCTAGCACAGAGACATGTGGAGAATTAGATATCAGGTCTGCTAGTTGTAAGATACATCAGTGACCCTATCATATCATTAAACAAAGTCTCACTAACAGAGACCCCTAATTTATTAGGGCCCAAATTGTTTGGGGGAAGCATAAGGCATTTCACTGAGGCACTATCAGCTAGATCATACTTTTTGAGTAAATCGTTAACATATTTTTCTTGACAAATTGAGATTCCTTTGAAATCATGTTTTATTTAAATGCCCAAAAATAAGCTAATTCACCCATCATACTCATTTCATACTTTTTGGTCATTAACTTAGCAAATTGTTTACTAAGTTTAACACTGGTTAACCCAAAGATGATATCATCCACATATATTTGAACAATTATGACATCACTCTTAGTTTTATAAGTAAAAAAAGTGTTATCAATGGTACCTTTGACAAACTTGTACTGAAGGAGAAATTTAGAAAGTGTTTCATACCATGCTCTAGAAGCTTGTTTCAGACCATAAAGGAGCTATTAACAAGCTTGACAACATGGTTGGGAAATTGCACTACTCTAAACCCAGGTGGGTTTTTGAACGTATACTTCTTTCTAATAATCTTTCCATTAAGTAAAGAACTTTTCACATCATTTGAAATACCATAAAACCAATGTAGGCTGCATAAGCAAGAAATATCCTGATGGCTTCAAGTCTTGCAACAGGTGCAAAAGTTTCATCATATTCAATCCCTTCCTTCTGATTGTACCCCTGAGCAACCAACCTTGATTTGTTCTTGACAACAACCCCATGCTCATCCATCTTATTCTTCCAGGTCTATTTGGTTCTAATAATGGTTTTGCAATGAGGTATAGGAACCAGAGTCTAGACCTTGTTTTTTTCAAATTGATTTAGCTCTTCTTGCATTGCAATAATCCATCCTTCTTCTTCTAAAGCTTTAATCAGTTTCTTTGGTTCAATCTTAGAGAGAAAGTTAACATAGAGACATTCATGTGTTGATGCAGCTTCAGAGTTACTGATTCTGCTTCTAGTAGTGACCCAAGCCTGTGGTTCACCAAGTATGTTAACCAGTTCTATGTGCTTTTCTCTAGACCATCTATCGTGTGGAACAGGAGGATTGATGAAAACTGCAGCTGATGGTGATATGATTGTTGTTGAGTGTTTATATATTAATGTGAAAATTCATAATGATGGTAGAGACTTGGATCCTCTACAAATTCCAAGGGTCTTCAACTGATTTTATAGAGTCATCAGTTCATTGTAATAGATGATCATTAGCTATGGTGAATTTAAGGTGTTCATCAGAAGGGTTTAAGTCCTAAAGAATAGATGTCTCTAAAGGAGTGGCAGTATCAGGAATGGGGATGTTGTTTGTGGAAAGGAGATCATGTGTTGGGACATAAGGAAAGTAATCATCATTGCCAAAATATTGAGATACTTTGTTCCTTATTACAAGGAATTCATCATCAAGGAAGGATCTGTTTTCATTAAAGTTGATTTCATCACCCTCTATGGTGGATTCAGAAATAGCTTCATCATATTCACTGAATGTAACATGATAGGTTTCTTCCATTTCTTGTCTTCTGATGTTGAATAACCTAAAAGCTTTTTGCCACCTAGAGAGTAGACAAGAAAAATCAATCATCAAGATTTTCATTAAGTTTTTCCCTAAGTGTGTATGTGATATGTGAATGTTTGCACAGGACAACCAAACACATGAAGTAACTGATATTAGGTAGATCTTCCTTTGAATACATCATAAGCTGTCTTCCTATGTCTATTAACAATGATGGATCTGTTTTAGGTGTAACAAGTAGTGTTTATAGCCTCTCCCCAAAATTGTTTAGGGAGATTTTCACTATTCAACATAGTCCTAGTTGCTTCAATTAAGGTTTCATTTCTTCTTTTAGCTACACCATTTTGTTCAGGGGTACAAAGAGATGAGAAATTTTAAGAAATTCCTTTTTCATCATAAAATTCTTCTAACTTGTGGTTTCTGAACTCTGTTCCATTATCACTTCTCAACTCCTTTACCCTTACTTCATTGAGATTTTCTATCTTTTTGATAAAAGACATGATGCAATCAGCTGCATCACTCTTTTCCCTTGAGGCAAAATACATAGGTATACCTTGAGTACTCATCTACTATAACTAGGGTATATTTGTTGTGGTTGATGGTCTGAGGTTTAACATGGGTGGGGGGGGGGGGGGGGGGGTTGGGGGGGGTTTGGGGGGGGGGGGTGGTGGGGGGGGGGGGGTCCCAAACAAATCCATATGAAGGAGATGTAAGCACTTGTTGATGGAAAATGATCTTTTGGTTTTGAATGATGCTCTATGGTGCTTCCCTTTCTCACAAGCTGAACAAGTTTTGTATTTTGAGAAAGTGAGAGGTGGAAGACCAAGTACAAGATTTTGTCTTGCAAGTTTGTTGATGTTTTTAAAGTTGAGGTGGGATAATCTCTTATGCCAAAGTTAGTTAACACTGTTGGTGAATCTTTGGACTTTGGCAAAGAAACAGGCATTGCTTTCTTTATTGTAGGATGACATGTCAATAACATAGGCATCCCCTTCTTCTGGGAGCAATAAGTACAACTTCATTGTTTTGGTTGAATATGGTTCCCTAAGTCTTTGTAAACAGAACTTTGAAGTTAGCATCACATAGCTGGCTGATGTTGATCAAATTATGTTTCAGACCATTCACATATGTAACCCTGGTGAAAGTGATTCCATTGTAGTTTACTGAGCCATATCCTTCTGTGTCACTTGAAGAGTTATCCTCAAATACCACTTTTGGACCTGACTCCTTTGAATATATGTGCAAATATTGTTTAACCCCTGTCATGTGTCTAGAACAGCCACTATCTAGATACCTGCATACAGGACCTCTATAAGTAATCTTGCACAGACATTTTGAAACAAATTAGTTTCTTTTGTGAACCCACTTTTTAGTGGGTTCATTCGGTCGGTGACTATCAATCCTTGGTTTCCTTTTGTTTGAGACAGGTTTCTTAGTACAGTCAGCAGTTTCATGAGCTATGCTACCACAAATGTCACATCCAGGGTAGTACTTACCCTCATCAGAGTGATGTTTGTGGAAACTAGAAGGGGGGTGGGGGAGGGTTGAATAGTTTACCGGTTAATTAGCGTTTTAAAAGTTTGCTTCTAAAAACTTTAGATTCGAGTATATGTTCGACCAATCAACAATATGAACCACTAATATATATATATATATATATATATATATATATATATATATATATATATATATATATATATATATTCACAATCACAATACAAACAATAAACGAGAAACGTAAACAAGATAAAAGAAATAAGGGATACAACAATCAAACCACAACACCAAGATTTATAGTGGTTCGGCTATGAAGCTCCTCTTCGCCCTACTCCACTCCTCGAGTATCTGACTCGTAATTTCACTATGTCAACAAGCTCCCTTTAGGCGGAGAAAATCGTTTACACGTCGCTTATCTTGTTTTCCGACACTAAGCTAAATGTCGAGTTCTAATGTATTTTATGGACTAAAATACTAACCGACAAACAATCAACACTTCCGGATTTATACACTACCCGGATTTACACAACCACACAAGATCAAGAAAATAGAGGTTTGAATCTAGAAGAAGATGGAAGAAGATAACTAATCTATAACACTTCGTTTCTTGGCGAATACGAGTGTTTTTCTCTTGCACTTGATAGAAGAAGGAAGAAGATAAGATTGGATCACTTAAAACAAGATTTAAGTATGTTAGTAATCAAGAGATTTAGAGAGATAAAGGGGATTTTAGTGAGAGAAAAAGATTTGAAAAATCTGTGCAAAGAGATTTGAAAAACTTCATGGAATGGTGCAGTATTTATAGCCAGGAAATGGCAACGTCTCCTGGAGGCGGTCCTGGCGGTCCCAAATATATCTGGCGGCCGTTATGCCAATCAGGGGACTGCCCCAAGGTAGACGTTCTCATTTTTGTCCTGTATTGGTGAAGGTTCAATATGGTGTAGAGGCTTTCATTTTGGGGGAAAACCATATTTGAATTTTTTATATTTAATTAAAACATTTCTTTAATAAATAAACATATTTTGTATATTTTTACTTTTGTAGAAATGTAATGTTTAAAAAAATTACTTTCTTGATCACTAATCATGTTTAATGATTTGTTTATACACACCTTAAGTGATTTACGTCGAAATGGAAGTTTACGATTGATAACATGTAAACGTTTATTTTTATCGAAATGGAAGTTTACGATTGATAACATGATTTACGTCGAAATGGAAGTTTACGGTTGAAAAGTATAAATAATGTTTTTAGACATTATTTGTATTAATAATCTCCCCCTTTTTGATGGTGACAAAATATAAACTCATTTTACATAAAAATAAAATTTTCAAGTTATTAATGAGTTTTAATCTATTTCTCCCTCTTTTTTTTAAATCCAAAAAGGTAGATCATCGAGTTGAGAAGAGAAAGAAATCAACGATGCTAATTCTCCCCCTGATGTATTTGCAAGATATATTTCTAACTAGTAGCAACATTACGACAAATATAAAGATATGACTTAATAGAGAAAAAGTAGCCAACTAAAAATATGCATGCAAACTACCCATAATAGTAGAAATTCATTCATTCATAATAAAGAAATTCATACTTGAAAGTATTAATATTACAAGACTAGGAATTAAACATAGAAGCATAACATAAAGAGACATCCTAAACTAGAGCTAGACTAGTTTGTTCTTGATGTCTAGGAAATGCCGTAAGCTCATCAATAAAGTCTTTAATTTCTTGCATCTTGATTCTATATATCATAATTAAGGTTGTGATTAAATGATCATGGAACCTACATCTGTTGTCTGGTTGAAACATAAAATCTTCCCACAATAAAGCAACAAAGTCAACATTCTTCTTGTAGAACATTCCCTATAAGATTTGAGCTCTTGACGGCCTTGATCCTATCAAGACCTGTGAACATCCCAAAGATGCACCTATTGATGACAACAGCAAATGTACTCCAGGTCTGGTGCATTTGATCTGTATGGATCTCAGATAGCATATCACACTTACAGTGTACCCGAGATCCTTGATAAAAGGAACCATTTCTTCATCAGAGGGAGGTTCAACAAAATCTTGGTTAGGGAGTCTAGGACATGTTAAGAATTATTGTAAACAGACTTAATTCTGGTAGTTATAGAGTTAAGTCTGCCAGTACTAAGTTAAGTCTGGCAGTACTATAGTTAGTATTGGCCTTGTCTAGTTAAGTATGTTTGTGTAACAGAATAGTTATAATAGTTATCTTAGAGATATCTTAGTAAAGGATATGCATTATCATTTTACGCGTTTGTAAAGCCCATTAGGGTTTCCTTGGTGCATAAAAGGAACCCTACGGCATGGTGTTTGAGACATATAGAACCCTAATAGAAATCAATAGAAAATAGCAAAGTTTTACATTGTGTTCTTCTTAGTACTTGTGTTAAGATTCCGCATTAGCACATAGTATTCATAGTTATTGTCTCTCATATAGTTGATTTGGATTTATTCAAGTTAGCTATTGTCTTACAAAAGGCTAAACAGATCCAAGACTTTGGACCAACAAGTGGTATTAGAGCCTCTAGAGGGACTCTGAGTAAGAAGAATCACAAGAACCACAAACAATCACTTTCAGATCTAGAAAAATGTCTCAACCTGCTAATGATGATTTCTCTCAACATCTTAGTGATGATGAAGCATCATACCATGAAGATGCATCAGACAATGGTACTGCAACCAATAAACCAAAACAACAACAACAACTCATTCCTACAACAACCACTATCTCAAATATCAAACTCCCAATTCTGAAGAAGGAGGAGTATGATATATGGGCCATGCAGATGAAGCATTACCTTGAATATATTGACAATGATGTTTGGAAGGTAATTCAGAATGGAAATTCTAAGAAGAGAATCTCAACTAGAAAAGATGGTGTTGTTAGAGTACTTCCACCAGTATCTACTACAGAAATTCATGCTGTTGAAAAGGAAAGAAAGGCAAGAACCATCTTACTTATAGCCATTCCCAAGGAACATCTGAGAAGATTTCATGGAATAGACGATACAAAAGAAATTTGGGAAGCCATAAGGAGGTTTGGTGGTAATTCAAATTCAAAGAAGATGCAGAAAGCTGTTTTAAAACAACAGTTTGAAGCATTTACTATATCAAGTTCAGAAGGGTTAGAAAAGGGATATGACAGATTCCAACAACTACTCTCACAGTTGGAAGCTCATGGTGCTGAAGTATCCACTGAGGATGCAAATCACAAGTTTCTCAGATCTTTGCCCCCAACTTGGTCAAATCTGGCAATGACTATGAGAACCAAACCAGATGTTGACACTTTATCCATTGATGACTTGTATAATAACCTTAGGGTTTTTGAGCAGGAACTCACAAGTACCTCAAAATCATCTGCAAGTGCTCAAAATGTTGCTTTTGTTTCACACAGCAAGAGCAGCACTAACAAGGTTAAGTCTGGTCATACTGGTGCCTACAGTACTTATACTCCTTCTACTTCTTCAAACAATATTCCAGAAAGAGAAGTTCCTGCTGGTTTTGCTGATGAAGTTATTTATTCACTCTTTGCCAAACAATCAGAAGATTTGGACTTGCTTCATGAAGACCTAGAACAGATTGATGATATGGACATTGAAGAGATGGACATAAACTGGCAGATAGCAATGATTGCTATTCGAATGAAGAAGTTCTACAAGAAGACTGGAAGGAGAGTCCGGATTGATGGAAACAAACCTGTTGGTTTTGACAAAAAGAAGCTTGAATGTTTCAAATGTCACAACACTGGTCATTTTGCTAGGGAATGCCCATCCAAGGGGACAAATGATGGAAAGAAGAGAGACTCTTTTTATCAAGATCAAGGAGCTGGAAAGAAAGAGCAGAATCAGAACTGTTTGCTGACTATGGATGATGGTGTTGTCAATTGGGGAGAACATACAGAAGAAGAAGTAGAGACAAATCATGCACTCATGGCAATCAGCTCAAATAATGAGGTATCATTATGTTCTAAAACTTGCATTGATTCATATAATAAACTTAAAACACTGTGTGATGAACAAACAAATCAGTTAGGTGAACAAGAAGCAAAAATACTTGCCTATACTCTAGCTGTTAAGAAATTAGAAGCTCAAGTTGTTACTTTTCAAAAGCAGCAATTATCTCTAAATGAACAGCTTACATTTCAGGCAAATGAAATATATGCAAAAGATGAAAAGCTTAAAAAATATAGGAGAATAGGAATGAAAGCTGTAAAAGAAAAGGAACAATTGCAGAAAACAGTAGATTCATGGAAAAATTCTTCTAAAAACCTTTGGAAATTAGTTGATTCAGGATGACATCAAATAGTAAAGTTTGCTTAGGAAATGAAAAATACAATCAAACAAAGAGGTTTAAAGCATGAGGTAAGAAATGAAATCGTAGCGTGTTTAATGTGTAACAGAAGAAGCATTTCTAACAAACCATTATACAGTAGATTTTCAAAGATTGATAATTTCAAAGGAGTTCCACATCCATTAACTAGAGACTATACTCCTAAACCACAAGAGGAAATTGATGATTCTTTGTATGTAATTATACATGTTTAAATTGTAAAAAAGGACCTCAAAAGCCTGAAACTAGTGTCTCAGATGACAAATTCAGTAAGAATTCTGTTACATCTAGTGAAGAAGTAGTGTCTGATCCAAACCCAAAAGAAGCTGAACCTAGTTGTGTCACACACGTAAAAACTCCTAGGCAACCAATGAAAAATCAAGGGACACCTAAAGTTAAAGGAAAGAATTGGAATGAAATGATGGAAAGAGAACTAGGAGAAGGTTACTCTTTCATCAAGAAAAAGTGTTTTGTTTGTGGCAGCCTAAGCAATTGGAATACAGAGTATTGTGACTTTTATGAAAAGAATTGCAGAGAGGCTGAGCCTTAAAGAACAAAGGTTTTTAATACTGGTAATGGGGTGGCCAAACCAGTATGGAACAATGCAAACAGGGTTAATCATGCTAATCACTTTGTACCTAGACCAGTACAACTCAATACTGGTAGGAAAATTTAATACTGGTAGCATATGTTAATTAATGTTAGGGCAAATGTAATCTGTCAGGTCCAAATGTTAAATACTGGTAGTTTTAATATTAATACTGTTAAAGCTAAACAACCAATAAATACCAGTAAATCAAACATGTTTAGTCCTGTAAGACCCCAGGTGAATAAGTTCAATCAAAGAAGTAATTTTTCAAAATCACATTCACCTATGAGAAGACCCACTGTTAGAAATACAACAAAAATGTCTTATACTCATGCTGTAAAGGGAAATTGGGGCACTGCTGTTAAGACCTCAGCAGGTTATAATTGGAGGAAAACTAGACCAAACTCCAATTGTAATTATGATCCAATTTTAAACGAACGTCAAATGCTAAAGGAACCACAAGGCAGACCCCAAGCCTGAAAAAGGCCTGGGTCTTTTAAGAAGAAACAATTTCTCTTTCATGTGGCATGAATCATCCCTCACAAGAACATGAGAACAAGGTATATTTGAGGATGGATGCTCAGAGGACATGACTGGTAACTGAAGGATCACCATGATGACTTTGAAGAATCAATGGGGATCCTGTTACCTGATGAGTAGCAAAGGCACTTAACTAGTATAAAGGCAGAAATACGAGTTGGTAATTTAGATTTTGATAGTGTGTCTTTTGTAAAAGAACTTGGGCATTTTAATCTTTTCTCAATATCACAAATCTGTGATAAGCAGCACAAGGTTCTTTTTACTGAAACTGAATGTCTTGTTGTGTCTCCTGACTTTAAAATGCCTGATGAAAATCAGATACTTCTAAAAGTCCCTAGGCAACACAATATGTACAGCTTTGATATGAAGACACCTGCTCCTGCAAAAGATTATACTTGTTTGATTGCAAAAGCCACATCTGATGAATCTAAATTGTGGCACAGGAGGTTAGGTCATATAAATTTTAAAAACTTAAACAAACTTGTGAAGGGAAACCTTGTAAGAGGTCTACCTTCCAAGGAGTTTTCAGAAATGACCATACATGTGTTGCCTGCCAAAAAGGTAAGCAACACAAGGCCTCCTGTAAGGCTAAATTAGAAAGAACAATCACTGAGCCATTACACACCTTGCATATGGATCTTTTTGGACCTACTTCTGTAAAAAGCATTAATCATGCAAGTTATTGCCTTGTAATTACTGATGATTGTATATCATTTCTAAAAACCTTGGAAGGTAGACCTCTTACAAGGTTTCCCTTCACAAGTTTGTTTAAGTTTTTAAAATTTATATGACCTAACCTCCTGTGCCACAATTTAGATTCATCAGATGTGGCTTTTTCAATCAAACAAGTATAATCTTTTGCAGGAGCAGGTGTCTTCATATCAAAGCTAGTACATCTTGTGTGCCTAGGACCTTTAGAAAGTATCCGATTTTTCACAGGCATTTAAAGTCAGGAGACACAACAAGACATTCAGTTTCAGTAAAAAGAACCTTGTGTTGCTTATCACAGATTTGTGATATTAAGAAAAGATTAAAATGCCCAAGTTCTTACAAACACACACTACATAAATCCTAAATTACCAACTCGTATTCCTGCCTTTACTAGTTATGTAAGCCTTTGCTACCCCAAAGTAACAGATCCCCCTTTGCATTCTTCAAATCATCAAGGTTATCCATGTTACCAGTCATGCCCTGAGCATCCACTATCAAATATACCTCTGTCCTCCATGTTCTTGAGTGGATGATCCTGCACATGAAAAAGAGAAATTAGTTTCTCTTAGGGACCCAGGCCTTTTCAGGCTTGGGTCTGCCTTGTGGTCCTTTAGCATTTACAGTTCGAATAAAATTGGATCCACTATTACAATTGGAGTTTGGTCTAGTTTTCCTCCAATTATAACCTGCTGAGGTCTTAACAGCAGTGCCCTAATTTCCCTTTACAGCATGAGTATAAGACATTTTTGTTGTATTTCTAACAATGGGTCTTCTCACAGGTGAATGTGATTTTGAAAAATTACTTCTTTGATTAAACTTATTCACCTGGGGTCTTACAGGACTAAACCTGTTTGATTTACTGGTATTTATTGGTTGTTTAGCTTTATCAGTATTAATATTAAAACTACCAGTATTAACATTAGACCTGACAGAATTAACATTTGCCCTAACAGAATTAACATTTGCCCTACCAGTATTAACATTTTCCCTACCAGTATTGAGTTGTACTGGTCTAGGTACAAAGTGATTAGCATGATTAACCCTGTTTGCATTGTTCCATACTGGTTTGGCCACCCCATTACCAGTATTAAAAACCCTTTGTTTCTTAAGCTCAGCCTCTCTTGCCATTTTCTTTTCATAAAAGTCACAATCTCTGATCAAATGACTTAGGCTGCCACAAACAAAACACTTTTTCTTGATGAAAGAGTAACCTTCCCCTAGTTCTCTTTCCATCATTTCATTCCAATTCTTTCTGTTAACTTTAGGTGTCTCTTGATATTTCATTTGTTGCCTAGGAGTTTTTACGTGTGTGACACAACTATAGTTCGCTGCTTTTGGTTTTAGGTTCCAGTCACGACTTCTCTTCACAGAAGTAACAGCATTCTCATGAATTTGTCATCTGAGACAGCTAGTTTTCAGGCTTTTGAGGTCCTATTTTGCAAAAACATACAAAAATTCATCCAAATTTCCTCTTATGGTTTAGGAGTATAGTCTCTAGTTAATGGATGTGGAACTCCTTTGAAATTATCAATCTTTGAAAATCTACTGTATAAAGGTTTGTTAAGAAAATCTTCTTCTGTACACTTAAACACAGTACGATTCATTTCTTCCTCATAGCTTAAAACCTCATTGTTTGATTGTATTTCATATCCTAAGCCAACTTTACTATTTGAAGTCATACCTGAATCAACTAATTTCCAAAGGTTTTTAGAAGAATTTTTCCATGAATCTACTGTTTTCTGCAATTGTTCCTTTTCTTTTACAGCTTTCATTCCTATTCTCCTATATTTTTTAAGCTTTTCATCTTTTGCATATATTTCATTTGCCTGAAATGTAAGTTGTTCATTTAGAGATAATTGCTGCTTTTGAAAAGTAACAACTTGAGCTTCTAATTTCTTAACAGCTAGAGTATAGGCAAGTATTTTTGCTTCTTGTTCACCTAACTGATTTGTTTGTTCATCACACAGTGTTTTAAGCTTATTATATGATATGAGTGGAATGTAGTTTCGGGTCTTTTAATGATCTAGTCCGATAATTCAAGGCATTGTTACCTAAAATAAAACAACCAAAATCATATTTTAATTTCTTACACTTGTATAGTTATTTTGAGTTTGTGCCTAGTGTGTGCCTATATGCGACAAATGTGGAGTAATAATTATCTCGACCTAAAAATAAAATCCTAAGAGTTAATCCAAACGCTCCTTAATTTGATTTTTCTCATCTAAACATGTCGACTTTTGTTCATGAGATCATTATGCATGTGTTTAAAAACGTTTTAAGTTGTATTAACAATGCATAACAATAATTTTATTATGGTTTAAACGTGAGTGATTTGAAAAATAAAATTGGGGGTTTGGTTCGAAATCAATTTTTTGACAAACTCGCTAGTGTATGCAAATCCTATGTCTAAGGGAAGCACATTAGTTATACATTGTACCCTAGTAGTCCTAATTGTACAAAATTTAAAGAAAAATAAAAAATCCCTAATTTCAATTTTTGTGTTCATCATGAACCCTAGACTCAAATTGAAAGAAATTAGATGAAATGACTTATAATTGATGATGTTGATGATGTTAGGAATGATTATAGGTGTTGATTTTATCTTCAGTTAGTGTTTTAATGGTTGATTTTGAGTTTTAGGTTGTTTTTGGTCGTGTTCGTCACTGCAGCAAGGAGAGGGGGTGTTTGTTTTTGTGTTTTGATTTTTTTTGACTAAGTGTGGAAATATGGTGTTTGCTATTGGCGGTCCCATATCGATAAGGGGGCCACCCAAATATGCTTTGGGGCCGCCTGAGATATGGGGGCCTCCCTCAACGAGGGGTTTTTGGACTTTTAAATTTTTGACACGGATTTGCGAAGAAGAGTGACTAATTAATTTGCATTTCGCGAATTAAGTTTATCTAACTAGTTTTAGATGAAATAGTTAAATTGTCATGACACGGAATAGAACGCGGACTAGAATTAAGACAGAAGAAGGAGAAGTGGACTAATATAATTAATGGAATGTGTTCAATCATTCCTAAACCAAGACGTAGATAGTTAGACGATTCACGTTTAAGGGGTTTCGTAAGAATGTCGGCGATGTTGTCGACGGACGATACTTTTTCGATTGAGATATGTCCTTTCTGGACATTATCACGAAGAAAGTGGTGACGAATTTCGTTGTGTTTGGTTCGAGAATGTTGCACCGGGTTTTTGCTAAGGCCAATTGCGCCTTTATTATCACACATGATCGGGACGTCGTCGAGTCGAATGTCGTAGACGATAAGAGCTTGTTTCATCTATAGTGCTTGTTGAAATGCCTTTCCAGCGCTTACGTATTCAGCTTCGATAGTGGATATAGCAAGAGCGGTTTGTTTCTTCGAGAATCAAGATGTCAAACAACATCCCACGAATGTACAAATACCGCTAGTGCTCTTTCGGTCCACATAATCTCCCTCATAACCAGAGTCGACATATACTACTGTTTCTATGTCGGTCCCCTTAGGATACCATAATCTTAAGTGCGTAGTGCCTTTAATATATCAGAAGATACGCTTAACCGCTTCAAGGTGAGAGGTTTTGGGAGTCTCTTGGAAGCGGGCACAAAGGTAGACACTAAACATGATATCGGGCCTACTTGCTGTTAGGTATAATAAACTACCCATCATGCCTTGATACTTGGTACTACTACCCACTCACACTCTCCGTCTTTCGTAAGTTTGGTATCGGAGGACATGAGGGTTTTCATTGGTTTAGATTTGACAAATTTCTTAAGCATTTCTTTAATATATTTAGAATGATTAAAGAAAATACCATCTTTAATTTGTTTTATTTGTAGTCCAAGGAAGAAGTTAAGTTCACCCATCATGCTCATCTCGAACTCGTCATGCATGATTTTGGCAAATTCATCACACATGTCTTGACAAGTCGAGCCGAATATAATGTCGTTGACATATATTTGAACGATGATGAGATTTGAACTTTTCTTCTTTGTAAAAAGTGTGTTATCTACCATTCCCATTTTGTATTCATGTTTAATAAGACAAGCTTTTAATTTATCATACCAAGCTTTGGGTGCTTGTTTAAGACCATATTGAGCTTTCTTTAGTTTATAAACATGATCCGGTTTTTCAAAGTCAATGAATCCTGGAGGTTGTGCCACGTATACCTCTTTATTGATAAAACCATTCAGGAATGCACTTTTTACATCCATTTAGAATAGCTTACAATCTAAAGCACAAGCATAAGCTAATAGTATCCTAATTGACTCAAGTCTAGCAACTGGGGCATAAGTTTCATCATAATCGATGCCCTCTCGTTGATTATAGCATTGAGCAACTAACCTAGCCTTATTTCGAGAAACAATACCGTTCTTGTCTAACTTATTTCTAAACACCCAATTAGTTCCTATGATTTTCATATTCCAAGGTTGTGGAACTAACTCCCAAACGTTGTTAGCAATGAATTGATTTAATTCTTCTTGCATAGCGACTATCCAACTTTCATCCGCTAAGACTTCATTCACATTCTTAGGCTCTATAGTTGATATAAAACAAAAGAAGTTACTTTTGTTTTAGGCTTGTGATCTAAGGGTTTTTTGGTTAACGTTTCCTATGACATTTTCTAATGGATGGTTCTTAGATTCCTTAATATTGACTATTTCATTAATCTCTAAAGTTTCATCCTCGATGTCATTTTCTAGGTTTTTCTTTTCGGTAACCTTAATTGTTTCTTCTTCATCTAAGTCATCATCCACCAAGGGTGGTGTCTTAGAGGGTGGAGGAGTTTCAACGAATTTCACGTTGAGTGATTCTTCGACTTTCCTAGTATGTTTGTTAAGGATGATGTAAGCTTTACTATTTTGCGAGTAACCTAAAAAGATACATTCGTATGACTTTGGCTCAAACTTTGTAAGGTAGTCTTTTGTGTTTAAAATAAAGCACTTGCTTCCAAACACTCCAAAGTAATCTAGAGTAGGTTTCCTACCTTTTAAGAGTTCATAAGGTGTTTTTCCTAAGATGCCTCTTGGTATGTGCTTAATTACACATACCATTTTCCATTCTAAACAAACTTAAATGACTAAAAACATACCAAAAATACTTTGTGTTATTTAATTTGGGGGGGTACCAATTTTAAAATATAAGGAAGGGAGTGTTGGAACAGACAATTATTTAACAAAATACCACTTAATGGAATGGAAAGAGATCACAATTTATATTGTAAATCAATTTTACATTTGAAAGTCTTTTTTGAAAAAATTTGTTTTTCAATATCTTTTTTTAAAACACTGATATAAGCCTTTCCCTTCGATTTTTAGAAAAGCGCACAGAAGCGTACACTCCCCCTATTACATTCCTATTCGGGTTCCGAGTTTAAGCACTGAAAAGTACAGTAAGTCATTGAGAACATTTTAGAAATGACGTATTTATGAAACGTATTAACTCTTGCTCGAACTTCATTTTACACACCCGTAGTCAATGTTAAATCCTACATTTCTAAGTTACGTAAATGTTATCGGATTCCAAGAAATTCGAGAAGATTTCTTTTTGGTATTTTTTGAAGTTTTTCCTCTGATTTTAATATTTGTTTTTATAGATTTTATATTATTTCTATTTTTCTTTTTGTTGGTTTTATATTTTATTATTTTCTTTTTTTTCAAAAAATATTTACAATCAAATAAAGAGAAAAAATAAAATATTTACAAATCGATATTTGATAGATCAAGCATATTCATTTGCCAGAACCTCCAGTTCTTCTGGAGTCAAACATCTCAATACGATTCGTCTGACTTAGATACTTATAACCTATCTTTCGATAGAGCTTTTTAGCGAAACAGTCACTAACTGGTATTCAGTTCTGACTAAGAAATAATTCCAACAATAACCCTTTTTCAACCTGTTACTTTATGAGTGTCTCTGACATCGTAATTCTTGGTAACGTGAATGCTGTACTGGATTTTGCCTGAGATGGCTAAGATAAGCTTGCCTTTAAGATCACAATACAAAGGAAAAAAAAAAAAAAAAAAAAAAAAAAAAAAGAAAAAAAAAAAAAAAAAAAAAAATTTTTTTGTCAAAGTGAAAGCCATAATCTGTTAGCTTAGTACTCAACCATAGAACTTGAGCGCATGCACGCCAATAGAGACACATCACTCGGCTTCTATTTCTTCCCCCCCCCCCCCTGCTGAAGACATTAAAGTGCAAAGTCCTGTTTCATTTTGAACGCCCAACTGACTAGCCCCTATTTTTTATTAAAAAAAAACTTACTCCCCCAAAACCCAACGCCCCCCTAGAAAATTTTGTATACCACCAGATGTCTTTTATGTGTATCGAGACAACCTGCATGATCAAAATCATGAAAAAGCAGTATTAGATTAAAGTCGGTGTCCTTTCAGATACCAGAGTCCCATGTTTTGATGGTATCCTTAAGGTACCAAAAGATCTTTTTAACCTCGCCGAGGTACTTTTTAGTTGGTCTCGGTCGTGAATATGTGTAAAAATACACATATCCGTATGTAACCAAAAAAATAAACCCCAAAAAAAATTAAAACCCCAAAACAACCAAAAAATGGCAAAAATATGCTTTTATATTGTTTTTGTGGGTGCAGGTACGGATAAGTTTCAAAAATCACAAGAAAAACAAATCAAAAGCAAGCAAAAACAAAAAAAAAAAACAAAACACGGACACTAGATTCAGAAGATACAAAGCCGAAGCCAAAAGAGGTGCCAACCTCAGCCAAAGCCTTAGCCAATTTTCATCTACAAGGGCCAATCTTGCAATTTCCGAAAGTTATTTATAACTTGAAAAGAGAAAAGTAAAGAGAAGGGCCAAATGTGTTAACTTCCCAAACTACAACAGTTTTAACTGTTAAAAAAAAGGAGCGGGAACCCCTTTTACTATTCAAATCCGCTCCCCATTTCACCTCCCATGGTAAAACACAAAGGGGCAAAAAGCAATTAAGGGTGATTAATCCCAATTTCAAGAGTTCAACATCACAAACCCAGGAGTTCAATCAGCTTAAATCAAAGGATTTCATTAAAGAAGGAGCCACAAACAATCAAGTAAAGAACACAAAATATGGTTGGGTTTTATGTGCTAATTTAACTACTCTCACAAAAAACCCTAACACAAACTCACAGCAAGGGAAATGACATCGACTGGCCAATCCTCAGGTTTCCACATCCTTGATCAAAGGCCCACAATTGATGATCAAATGATACGAAATAAATGGCAGAAAAAAAGAAAAAAAATTGAAAGATGGAAAAGCAGGGCTAGTTGGTCCTTGAAGCTTCAAGCGGGCACTATAAAAAGACCTCACTTCTCACACAAAACACAAATATAGTCTTTTTCTTTTTAATCTATTTTTTGTAGTAATTTTGTTTAAGCTTAAATACGTGTTTTTATGTAATTTTTCCCTTTTTTCTTCAAGTAATGTAATCAGCTTCTTTAAATCAATGAAATTCAGTTTTAGTGTTTTAAATCTCAGGTTATAAGCTTATCCTTCTTAAGTCAGAAGCTCTCTCAATAAGCTGAAAATTGTCACAATAATCTACTTAAAAACTCCTTTCCAGTCTATAAGCTGCAACTAGACTGTTTGAACTCATAATAACCTTATCTAAACCTTAAATCAGTTTATAATCTCATAATGGATCTTAATGTATCTAATCTTTTGGCAGGGAACTAACCTTTGGAAGAATCCCCAAGGACTTTTAACTCTAGCTTATACATAAGCTAGAGAGGCTAGTAGCTGCCTTTATTGGTGTCCTTTGTTTAGCTAAAGGATCAAGTGAGTTTCTCTTTTTATTCATCTCCAATTTCAGTTTTAAATTGCTTAGTTTTAGTTTATATGCTTAATATTGCTTATTTGCTTATTCTCTTTGCTTGTTAATGTTTAAATATCTTTTCTAGTTCTATTAGATATTGTCTTTTATCTGTTTTTTTTTGCTTTAAGTATTATAGATCTTTTAGTATTGTTAAATTTCTGTCATAAAAAACTCATAAAATACCAAAAATAATTAGTTTTATTTTTGTTAATAACTAAGATCTTAGAATTTTGCTTATTCAGTTGTATTAATCAAGTTTTGATAAGTTTTTTTTAAAAAGCTATAGTTTTTTTATCTGGTTTTCAGCACAGTTCATTAGATTTCTCTTAAAATAAGCTTTTTCTCAACTCTGTCATAATGGTTAAGTAGTTTGGTTTAGGTGCATTCCAAATTTGCACAACAGTACTTTCCTAAGATAGTACTAGCAACCCTTTTAGCACTAACCAGACTAACCTCCAAGATAGTACTGGTTAGCTTTTAATCTCAGTAGAATTAAGTTTAGTTTCAGCTTATTTAGATTTAGTTTTCATTTCTAGCTTATTTCATTGCTTATTTAGTTTTTTAAAAAGTCAAAATTGCACCAGCAGTACTTTCAAGTGAAAGTACTGCTGAACTTTTTACACTACCAATACTAACCTCAGTTAGTAAGTGCCTGGTGGTTTCATAGCATAGTTTAGATAAGTAATTTTAAGATTTAGCTTATTAAATTCAGTAAGATTTAAGTTTTTATATAGCTTAATACAGTTTAAATCTTAGTTTGCAATTTCTAGCTTATTTCCTTAGTTTAATCTAGCTGTCAAAAGTCATAAAAGACCTGAAAACTCCAAAAACAGTACTTAGAGTTCTTAGAATTTAAATTTGTTAATTTAGCTTATGGATCTAGATTTCTAGCTTAATTAGATAGATTATAAGTAGTTTTATAAGTCATTAAAGTTTTAGAGTCTAATTTAGCTTTATAAAGTTTTTATCTTGCTTGGATCTTGAGTTTCTTTTCTTCCTTTGCTTAATTTCCTGATTTGCTACTTAATGATTCAATGTCCCAGTACATAAAAGTAGTTAATCTTTAGTCTCTTTTCATTTATAGATTAAGCATATCAGAAGCACTTTAGAAACTTCTTTCTTATTCCAATTTGATCTAGTTTTGAGATTTCATAGCTGATTTTTCTAAAAACAAGGGATAAGCCAACTTACTGTAACAAGCTTAATAAAAGCTCTTTTTAAAAACTTATCTTTGAGGTTTAGACTATAGTGTTTTTGGTTAAAGTTGTTCTCCCTAGCTTCCTTACAACTTGGCATCTTTGAGTTTTTTTTCCATTTTTAACACATTTCAAATTTCTCACCTTAATTCGGGCCTTAGTTTTTGTTTTGTCGGGATTAATTCTCCATGGTAGAAAGTGTAAACTTTTCCGATATTTAATTATTTTTTTTTTTCAGTTTATCCCTCCGTTAGTTTGTTATTTCCTCCCCTCGTTAGTTTCTTAGGGTATTGCTCCCATTAGATTCTTAGTTAAGTTTTTAATTAGGTTTATTAAATTTTAATTATATTTAGGGTTTGATTTTTAATTAGTTTAATTAAAACTTATATAAAAAGATAAAAATTTTCGGGCTTTTGTTTTTAATAATCATAGGAGCAATTTTTTCTGTAGCTAGTAAAATTTTTAGTATTAACATTTTTAGGATTTAAAAATTTGTTATATGTGCTTAATTGTCAATTCTTTGTTGCTTCCTTAATTTCGTAGCAATAAGCTTATCCAAAATATCATTGTTCTATCAAATGCAGAACCAGACTAATACGTGTTTTTCGAATTCTCAACTAGTCATTGGGGAAACGCTTTTTAATTAAGTAGTAATAGCTTATCCAAAATATCTTTGTTCCATTCAAATCAGGATCCGAACTTAAAACGTGGTTTCAATTTCACTAGTCATTGGGGAAACGACCCGGGTGATCATACTTGCCCGGTTAAACATACGTATATTATATATTTTATATATTATTTTTGTAAGTTTTAAACTTTTTACCTTAGTTAAAGGTGAATAGTTGGAATTTACCTAAGTAGTATTTTTATTATATATTTTATAGGTACGTAAAACTGCAATCAGTTTTTGGCGCCGCTGCCGGGGACTAGTGTTTACGATTCCTACGTTTTTGTTTGTTGATTTGGTTTGAAGATCCTTTCGTCCTCGAAAGTTTCATTCTTGTTTTTAAAATTCAAAAATAAAAAAAATCAAAAATATAAAAAGTAAAAAAAAAAAAATATTTTCCTTTTCTTTTTAGTATAAGTAAAAGATAAAAAAAAATAGAAAAATCAAAAACATAAAAAAATTGTCCTTTAAAAAAGAAATAAAATAAACAAAGTTGGTAATCGAACACCAACAAATAATATCTTCTATTGAGATATTATCATTTCAATTTCCGGTGAACTTGTAATTGTTCCCAAATCGTAATCAAAGATTTAACACTTGCCTTTTGTGTCTCTACCAAGTACGGCTCACCTTGAAAAGAAATTTTCAAGAGCTACCGTGAAGTAGTTGATTATTTGGTTTAAGTCTCTTTCGTGTAACCGTTAAAAAAAAATTAGTGTAAAGTTTTGCTTTTTAATTTTTAGTTTTTCCTTTTTATGCGCACTCGTTCGCAATCTCGAAGACGTCGACAACAACAAAATCTTCCGGTTGAACCAATTGTTGAACAAAACGTTGTTCCAATGGCCGACAATCGAACAATGGCCCAAATGTTACAAGCACCTATCGAGGGTTATGAAGATGCTATAGTTATTCCACCAATCAATGCTAACAATTTCGAGCTCAAACAACCTTTAATCAATCTTGTGCAAAGTAATAAGTTTACGGGTAGACAAGACCCTCACAATCACCTTCGATTTTTTAATAAGGTCACTTCAACGTTTAGACATCCAGAAGTTCCGAACACTTCGGTTAAGCTTTTGCTTTTCCCTTTTTCTCTAGACGGTGAAGCCCGAGATTGGTTAGACAAGGAACCTCCTAGATCAATTCTCACATGGGACGACCTTGTTTCAAAATTCATAAACCAATATTTCCCACCTTCAAAAACCACTTACTATCGGAATGAGATCATTACTTTTTATCAAAAACCCAACGAAGCCTTTAATGAAGCATGGGAACGTTTTAAAGGACTCCTTCGTCAATGTCCTCACCATGGCTTTTCAGAACTCCACCAACTCGATACTTTTTACAATTCTTTGAATTCAAACGATCAAGATGCCTTAGATTCTGCAGCAGGTGGTAATTTCTTGGACAAGATGCCTCAAGAAGGTTTAGCAATTATTGAAAGCAAGTCAAAAGTTCGTTACTCCAGAAGTCGTGCTAATGATTCAAGAGTGAGTACGGATGCTCCTCTTTCTAATTCTTCACCTTCTAATAATTCTTTCGATATGCAACAAATAGCCGCTTCTCTTGAGGATAAGATGACCATCAAGATGAACCAAATGATGAATCAAATGAAAGCTTTAGTTGTTACTACTCCTGCACCAGTCAAAGCAGTTGAGGAAGTATGTGTTACTTGTGGATCGAATCACAATTTTAATCATTGTCCGTTAACTCGAGGTGGAAACGATTTTCCCATTTTTCATGACAACCTCCAACAATTTCAACAAACCGCAGCTGTTGGTAATTTCCTCCAAAGAAACCAACCTTCCAATTTGGCAAGTCAAATGAGACCACCAGGTTTCAATCAACCGAATGTCCAAACCAACCAAAACCGTTATCAAGGAACCAATTCTAATTTCAACCAAAACCGTGGAGGAAACTTTAATCAAAACCGTCAAAACAACCAAAACCAAGTTTATCAAGCTCCACCATACCAACCACCAATCAATCAAGTTTTACCTTACCAACCTCCAACAAATAGTGTTTTGAAAACGGATTTTGAAAGCTATGTCAAAGCAAACGATGCAATATTGAAGAATGTGCAAAATCAAAATCAAGGATTGCAAAATCAAATGGCAAATGTTACAAGTTTGTTAACAAGCCTTTGCACCAAGTTTGATGACTTAGGCAATACCAACCAACCTTCAAGTTCAAGTTCTTTACCTAGCAATACCATTCCAAACCCAAGAAACGAAGCCAAGGCAATTACAACTCGTAGTGGTGTTTCATACGATGGACCTCCGATTCCACCGCCGGTGGTGGAAAAGGAAAGTGAGGTGACAAAGGATACGGAGCTACCGAGCACCGAAGACATCCAACCTCCATTGGTCCAAGAACAAACCAAAGACAAAGAACCAATCGAAGAGCCTTCTTTAGTTCAAAAGACCAAACCTAATTTGCCTTACCCCTCAAGACTTGCAAAAGAGAAAATTCGTGAAAAGGATGATATCCTAGCTTCAAAGTTTATGGAAATCTTCCGTAATCTTCACTTTGAGCTAAGTTTCGCGGATGCTCTCATTCATATGCCAAAGTTTGCTCCAATGTTCAAAAAGATGCTTAATAACAAAGACAAGTTAATTGAGTTAACCAAAACGCCGTTGAATGAAAATTGTAGTGCGGTTGTCCTAAAAAAGCTTCCAGAAAAGCTAGGTGACCCCGGTCGATTTCTCATTCCATGTGATTTTTCAGAGTTCGATAGTTACTTAGCCCTTGCCGATTTAGGTGCTAGTATCAATCTCATGCCTTTATCCATCTGGAAAAAGCTTCAACTCTCAGGCCTAACCGAAACAAGAATGGTTTTAGAATTAGCCGACCGTACAATTTCCAAACCAACCGGTGTAGCAGAAAATGTTTTTGTCAAAGTAGGGAAGTTTTACTTTCCCGCTGACTTTGTTGTTCTTGATTTTATAGCCGATCCTCGAGTACCGTTGATACTCGGGCGACCCTTTCTTAGGACAGCTCATGCTTTAATCGATGTTTATGAAGGAGAGATTACTCTTAGGAATGATGATCAATCGTTAACCCTTAAATGTGGTGATGCACCTTCCATTTCATACAACAATCTCGAATCATTGAAGAAGGTTGATCTAATCGATGTCACTTGTGAAGAGTACTCACAAGAAGTACTTGGATTTTCCGATTCCGTTGCTTACAACAATCCTTCTCCGCACTTCGATCCGATTGTTTCTACTTCATCTCCAACACTTACTCCTTTTGATGAAAGTGATTTTCTACTCTTTGAGGAAGCCGATGCTTTCATAGCAATCGATGATGAACCAGTTTCACCAGTTTTCAATGCTACATACTACGATCCCGAGGGTGACATTCTCATTCTCGAGGCACTTCTCAACAATGATCCATTACCTTCACCAAACCAAGGAGATTATTTACCAGAACTTCAAAAAGATCTCAAAGTTGTCGAACCAAAGAAGTCTTCAGTCGAATATGCTACTTCTTATGAACCAAAAGTTGAAATTCCAGAAGTCGAACTTAAAGAGTTACCTCCGCATCTCGAGTATGCATTCTTAGAGGAAAATAACAAACTTCCAGTTATAATTTCAAAAGATTTGAGCCAAAATGACAAGACCTCACTCATTCACGTTTTGAAAAACCGAAAACAAGCAATTGCTTGGAAACTTTCTGATATCCGAGGCATAGATCCAGAGTTTTGCTCACATAAAATCCTTTTAGAAGATGATTACGAACCTTCAGTCCAACATCAAAGGAGGGTTAACCCTAAAATCCACGACGTCATCAAGAAAGAAGTAGAAAAACTTCTTGACGCATGATTGATTTATCCGATCTCGGATAATCCATGGGTTAGTCCAGTCCATTGTGTTTCTAAAAAAGGTGGTATGACCTTTGTCAAGAACGAAGAAAATGAATTGGTGCCTACAAGATTAGTCACGGGATGTAGAGTTTGCATTGACTATCGAAAGTTAAACGAAGCAACTTATAAAGACCATTTTCCGTTACCATTCATGGACCAAATGTTAGAGCATTTAGACGGCA
>BQNB010041965.1:9315-45199 GCA_026074375.1 Tanacetum coccineum
GTAGCTTAGTTTATGATTGGATTTTGAGCTTATGAAACAGTAATAAGAGCTTATTCAAACATTTTGTAAATTAGTAAAAAACAAAATTAACAAAGGAACTTTTAATGAAAAATGACTTTTATTGATAACTGAAATGAGTACAAACTGTTGGAAAAGAAATTACATTTAACTAAAAAGCTATAAGCTGAAATTACATAAAAAATAAGCTACAATTAAACTATAAGCTATATTAAAAACTACTCCTAGATGGATTTTGCGTGTGTGAGGAGCTCTCCTTTTATAGGCTTCAGTAGAAGGATCTAGGCATTTGGACGCTCCTTGGTGTGTTAGTTGTGTGAGAGGATTCACTATCCGTGATCACAGCCCTTGATTTGTCCTTGTGCTTCTTTTGATTAATCACAACCCTTGATTTCTTGCCACCTCATCATTCCCATATTATGCATGATTATTAGATCGGATGGGTACGCCTATCTAGTGCTGTGAGATTATTGGATCGAATAGGTACGCCTACCAAGTATTTATGTGATTATTGGAGTGGATGGATACGCCTACTCAAGTTTGTGTGAGGTCCTGCCCTAATATTAGTGCTCCAGCTGGTAGGCCCTTTAGGTTCGTAAGTGACATATGGTGATTGACTAGCGTATGATGCTATGTCTTGAATCGTTTGCATATATTCCCTGTCATATAGCACTATTGTCCACTGTTGAAATATTGGCACAACTTTTCGGTTTAAGGTCAAACCTACGAGCTCACCAATATTATTGTTGAAGTTTTTGAGTATCATTTTCAGGTGAAGTGAAAGAAGAATAGTTTGGTGATTGTGATAGCAAACTTAGAAGTATCCCGAGTGGAGTTTCGTATGAAGTATTGCTTGCTTGTTGTTTTGATTTTGGTATTTGGATGTTTTGGTTTAAGTTTGGATTATGGTCCCCTGTGTGGGCAGTTGAATAATTGTAAGAGATTGTGGATTTTAGTTACGATTTGGGACATCACTCGAGTTTGTTCGAGGTTGATGGTCTTCATAGTACTTGGAGTTTTTGCAATGTAGTTTTCTCTATTTTGTACCTTGTGTTATGATTGATCATTATGTTGCATTCCTAAGTTTCCGCCTTTGTCAGGGTGCGACAGATTGGTATCAAAGCCAAGGTTATAGAGAACTAGGTGGATTGGCCTAGCCTATAACCTAAGATCTGTCGTTTAGTTGCGTATAGGATCTATGTGCGCGGTGTTCTGCTTTTAAGTGCTTTTGTGTGATCGCAGTTTGGTGCTTTTGTTATGTCAGTCGTTGAAATATGTGAGCTCAATATTAAATATGACTGGGAACGGATACGAATATATGTACGGTGGCCAACGTAGTTATAAGTGTATCAAAACTCACTCATACTTAATAATGTTGTTCACACAAATCGATGTTGACACCGTAAGGTGGTGTTATGTGTATATCTGTATATATAGAAAGATATTCTATATATATATGTAAGTCTTCTAGCCTACCTAACGATGCCCATGTTCTCCCTCGTATAGATAATGCCGCCAAGGATGAGGACCTAAAGTGCTGGCCGACCTGCTGCCGAATCATTAGGAAGGGGAACAGGTGTACGGGTTGGTAGAGGTGGAAGGGGTAGAAGACCTAGGGAAGGTAATGATGAGCATGTTGATGATTTGAATGGTCAAGGAAATGACCAAGGAATGGGAGCCAATGGGGGTGTAGAGGGAGTCAATGGAAATGTAGAGGGAGCCAACGGGGGAGCTCTCGAATTCTCGATGATCATTTCCCAACAATTGCAGAACCTCTTACCCGCCATGCTAGCTCAGATTAGTAACCGAGGAAATGTTGGAAATCAGAATGGTAATGTGGTTAATGAGAACGTTCAGGAGAATGTTGGGAATGTGATAGTAAATGGCAATCGGCTAGGTTGTTCATATAAGGAGTTCTTAGCTTGTAACCCTAAGGAATATGATGGTAATGGAGGTGTTGTAGTTCTTACTCGTTGGATTGAGAAAATAGAGTCTGTGCATGATATGAGTGGTTGTAGTGTTGACCAAAAAGTTAAATACACTGCTGGTTCATTTGTAGGTAAGGCTTTAACGTGGTGGAACTCTCAGATCTGCACGCTAAGTCGGGATGTTGTTGTTAGTATGTCATGTAATGACTTTAAGTTTATGATGATACAAGAGTTTTGTCCTAGTCATGAGATGCAAAAGTTGGAATCTGAGTTGTGGAATCACGCCATGGTCAGGGCTGACCATGCTACGTATACTGATAGGTTTCATGAGTTGGCTAGGTTAGTTCCATATTTCGTAACTCTAAAAAGTAGGATGATTGAGAGGTATGTGTATGACCTTGCTCCATAAATCCGTGGGATGGTGGCAGCAACGGAGCCAAAGACTATACAGAAGGTTGTGCAAATTTCTGGTGCACTGACCGATGAGGCTGTGAGAAATGGATCGATTAAGAAGGTTGAGAAAAGAGGAAATATGGGGGAACCTAGCAAGGATAAGAATGGTAGGGATGATAATAAGAGGACTAGGACTGGGAATGTTTTTGCTACTACTGTAAACCCTGTAGGAAGAGAGAATACGGGTACTTGGCCCAAGTGTACCATCTGCAACTCCTACCATGCACCCGGAGGGCCTTGTTACACATGCTTCAACTATAACCGCCTGGGTCATTTGGCAAAGGATTGTAGAGGCGTGCCGAGGAATGTAAATCCCATCAATGCTAGAAACCCAACTGTTAGGGCTTGTTATGAGTGTGGTAGTACAAACCATGTCAGGTCAGGCTTGTCCTAGATTGAAAAGGTGCACATGGACCGGAGCAAAATCGTCCAATCAAGTTGTGCTTAAATAACTACTGAGGGTCATGGGTCATGGAGGAAACCAAAGGCAACCAGGCTGAGGGGGTAGGGCACCATCATTCATGTTGGGAGCAGAGGAAGCTCGCCAGGATCCAAACATTGTGACGGGTACGTTTACTTCGAACAATCATTTTGCCACTACCTTATTTGACTCTAGTGCCAACTATAGTTTTGTTTCCACTACTTTTATACCTCTGTTAGGCTTAGAGCCTAGCGAATTAGGTTTCAAATATGAGATTGAGATAGCTAGCGAGCAGCTAGTAGAGATTGATAAGGTTATTAAGGGTTGCAAACTAGAAATCGAGGGTCATGTCTTTGACATCGACTTGATACCTGTTGGGTTGGGAGTTTTGATGTGATTATAGGTATGGACTGGTTGTCTAATTATAAGGCTGAAATAATTTGTCATGGGAAGGTAGTAAGGATACCACTACCGGATGGCAAGGTGCTTAGAGTATCAGGAGAGAGACCGGAAGAGAAAGCGAGATTTTAAATGGGTGCTAAGGCTGGTGATAAAAAACAAGAAGAGATTGTTGTGGTTATAGATTTTCTTAAGGTATTCCCAGATGATCTATCTGGATTACCGCCTATTCAGGAAATTGAGTTTCGAATTTAGTTAATCCTCGGAGCAACACCGGTAGCAAAGTCTCCCTATCGTTTGCCACCTTCTGAATTGGAGGAGTTGTCGGGAAAACTCAAAGAACTCCAAGACAAAGGTTTCATTCGACCATGTTCGTCGCACTTGGGGAAGCTCGCTAGTAGTGTTGTTAGAAAAGGAATGCGGTTCTTTTAGGATGTTGCATTGGGGGGGGGGGGATTATAGAGACTGAAAAAGTTGACTATTAAGAATCGTTAATCTCACTTCCTAGAATTGATGATCTTATTTTGATCAACTACAAGGGGTGATATGTTTTTACTCAAAGATAGACCTTAGGTCTAGATACCATTAGCTGAGAGTGCATGAGGATGACATTCCAAAGACTGCATTTAGAACTCGTTATAGATATTTTGAGTTCACAGTAATGCCCTTTGGTCTGACTAACGCACCAGCAGTATTCATGGATTTGATTAATAGAGTTTGTATGCCTTATCTTGATAAGTTTGTGATAGTGTTCGTAGACGATATCTTAAATCTACTCTAAGGATCGAGAGGAGCATGTTGAACACTTAGGTAGTCTTAAGACTGCTCAATAAGGAGAAACTGTATGCTAAGGTTTTCTAAGTGTGAATATGGCTAAGAGAAAAACAGTTTCTTGGGCTATGATAAATTCGTTAATGGGATTCATGTAGACCCTAAGTAGATTGATGTTGTTAAGAATTGGAAAGCACTAGAATTTGACCCTGAAGGTCCGTTCGTTCTTAGGTTTTGGCTAGATATTTACCGTAAGTTCATTGAGAAACTTTTCTAAGTCGCTTAAAGTCTTCCTTACTATCTTGACTCAGAAGTGTAAGACTTTCGATTGGGGTGAGGAATAGGAATTGGCATTTCAAACCTTGAAGGATAAGTTGTGTAATGCGCCTGTTCTAGCTCTCCTCGATGGACCGGAAGACTTTGTGGTATATTGTGATGCGTCCGGGATAGGACTAGGCTGTGTGTTAATGCAAAGAGGTAAGGTGATAGCCTATGCGTCTAGGCAGTTGAAAATTCATGAGAAGAATTATACTACCCATGATTTGGAGTTGGGTGCGGTCGTGTTTGCACTTAAGATCTAGAGACATTATATGTATGGGACAAAGAGTGTCATCTATACGGATCATAAGAGTCTTCAACATATCTTTAGTCAGAGAGAGAGTTGAATATGCGACAACGTTGCTAGATAGAGTTGTTTAGTGATTATGACTGTACAATTCACTACCATCCCGGTAAGATGAATGCGGTGGTTGATGCCCTAAGTAGGAAGGAAAGAGTAAAGCCTAAGAGAGTTAGAGCTATGAATATGACCCTTCAGTCAAGTATCAAGGATAGGATACTGACGGCTCAGAAGGAGGCTGTGGATGAGTTTGCAGGATTACAGAAAGGTTTGGATGAGATGATAGAACAGAGAAGTGATGGGACTTTGTACTACCTGGATCGAATATGGGTACCTTTGAAGGGTGAGGTAAGAACCCTGATAATGGATGAAGCCCATAAGTCAAAGTACTATGTACACCCAGGAGCTGATAAGATGTATTATGATTTGAGAGATAGGTATTGGTGGCCTGGAATGAAAAAGGATATAGCTGAGTATGTTAGTAAGTGTTTGACTTGTCTAAAGGTTAAGGCTGAGCATCAAAGGCCATCTGGCTTGCTCCAGCAACCTGAGATTCCTATATGGAAATGGGAAGGAGTAGCTATGGATTTTGTGACTAAGTTGCCTAGGATTAGTTTTGGGTCTTGAATTTAGGATCAATAAGCAATAGAGTGTTTAGTCTAGAGAGAGAAAGATTATAAAGTAGAGAAAAAGAGAGAGGAGGAGGATTAGAGAAAAGATAAGAATGAGATTAAGAGAACACACACAAGACACACCTCATAAATGAGGTGGTGGTGAGGTATTTATACCCATTTACAAGAATGAGCATGGAGCTCTTCGCTTTTAGACTTTAACTATTTATCGGGTCTCATGACTTTATTTTAGTCACGAACCTTTCACCTAACCTATTACATAATATTATTTATCTCTTTATTACAAGACTTTTATCTCAATAAAGAATCGTACCTTTTATCAATCCTAACAATCTCTCCCCCAAGGACGATCATTGAGATCTCTTTTTGATTTGCATTAATGATCATTCATTTTTTTATCGTAAAACAATATCCCCCTAAAGGTCAGATCATTTAGATCTCTCTTGTGACTTTGATTTTTGAACTTCAATGCTTGTTTGTCTTGAGTCTTGATGTGTAATAGTGGTCTTGTTCCAATCATGCTCTAGTGATCTTGATCTTTATCTTTCCCTTATCTATTTTTCCTTTGCCTTTGAGATCTTTTCATATCATCATTCTTTATCGTGAATCCATCTTGATTTATGTTTTAAAGCTTCTGACCAACATACTGATACTTTCTTGACAATCTTACAATCTTCCTCATGTAGAACTTTTGTCTTGATCAATAACTTGATGATTTGAGGAAGTTCTTTGATTTATCAGAGTTGCGGAAGTGTATCTTTGAACTTTGAGTATGAGATATGAAGGAATGAATATGACGGTGTTCTTGCTTCTGAAATTCTTGCTTCTAAAAGGTAGAGATGTTGTTGATGTTGTTGTACATAAATGTATCTTCCCTTAATTGCTTCCCCCTAAATAAACAACCATTCGTTCGCACATATGTCACACAAACAAACTCAATAGAGGAAAGAAATACTATTAACATCCAAATCAATTCAAGTCCGAATGTAAACAGATTTCTTCCCCCTATTGTTGCGGTCTATCGAAATATTCAGCTAGAACACTTCTCTTCTCACAGATTATATTAGATGACCATCAAACATAATCATAATCTTGTTACGCTTGAATATTCGATAGTGAAGTCATGTGTGAAGTGCGGTCTGAGAGTCAACTACTAACTTCAATTCCAACAATCTCCCCTCATCAATATTTGTTGACAATAATAGTAAACCTTGGTAAATCCAAACACTTCACTTGGACTGAATCATGGAAATGTTTGTTTGTGTTTTTCGAACACAAATCTCCAGAAATACACATAACTAATTGATCACTTAAATTTACTAGTTTAAACAACTAATTGAATCATTAAACATCTTTTAAAAATTAGTGACCTACGTTCAGCGTTGGCTTGATGGTTAGCACTGGTAGGATTTCCATTCATCATCGTGAATACTTTACTTAAGTATCACTATTGAATGTTTCGCGCAATGTCACAAAGACATGCAATGTCACATAGACAGTTTATGCGACTCTTGTACCTTTTTTTGTATTTTATGTTTTAATACAACTGTACTTTTGTGTCCTATGTGATATTTTTGATTGATTTCTCATTGGGCTCTAAGACTCAAATTAGTGCTTTTTTTGTTTAGTGATCGGAGGCTGGAGCAGTATGCCACTTTTTAATATCAACAATCTCGGATTTTGTGATGTCAAATAGATTATGATACGTTCAAATCTCCTTGACAATGAAACAAGAATTTTTTGAGGAGATTCTTAGTGGACTGTGGGAAGGGTTGTGCATTGCATCACTGGGTCCATGACGTCTTTCTTCAATACCAAATATCATCTTTGTGATATTCGATAGATTATGTATTGACCCGGTTTCTGCCTAAAGTTTGTGGAGGGCTTCTTTCTTTTCACCCTTTATCCATATATTTCTTTTTCATTCTTCAACCCCTTCAATGTCTACCAAGACGTCATTACTATCATCATGTTGTGATTGTTCCGATGATAGCTCATGCCTTAGTTGACATTATTCCCATTCACATTCAACTCCATCATACCTAAGGACTTCTATTCTTTCTATGGAATGTCCCTGGGTAGATCCCTCTGGTTCTGGTTGGATCATGGGATAATACCTAACCTTACCACCTTATTTCTTCTTTGATCATTGTGAGTATTTAAGATCGAAACCATAAAACCATTTGAAAATCAATCAAAGTGTTTGATATAAATCAAAACATTTAACACTTTGAAAGTTTTTACTTTTGAGGAAATTACCCCCCTACAATGTGCCATTGTGATATTCAAAATTATTTTGCACTTGGTGGAAAGAGTTGATTGCAACTTTGAGTCTTTTAGTTCACTTGGTTATTCCATCCAATTAAGCATTCATCTTTCTTGATCAACATTTTTCCAATTTCTCCCCTCATAAATAAGCAATACCAATTTTTTAATATTAATGGATTAAAATAGCTATATGGTGATTTTGAAAACACATGGGAGAAAACGGATATAGCATGATTATAATTTGGAACCTTTCTTAATGTTCTAAACAAATTTGAAAAACTAGTTGTGTCAAAGTATGTCGATATCTAAAACGTGTTACGTCCATGTTTTTCTTTTATGGTCCAGTAGATTGCTCACTCCTCATCCTGTTAATTTTAGGAAACGGTCGTAACCGGACACAATCTTCACCATTTGCACCGCTTATCGATATATACACACTTGACAACAACTACTTTTAATTCGATTATTATTCATTTGTTCAAAACATTTTCCTTTATACTCCCCTTCAAAAATATATCAAATGAGTGAACGAATGGAGTGTGATACACACATTTTCGAAAATTTGAAAATTCTTTTTGAATAACTCTTTTGGGAAAACTGTGTGTTTAAACTTTGTTACATTTTGACTTGAGCAATAGATTTGAATATCTTATATAAATAGCTCAAGGACGAGAAGTTGTAAGCTTCCGTTGTGAGGATAAATGTACAAAAATGTACACTTCCTTTATTTGAAGAACGAGTCCTAAGCTGACATTTACTTAGAAGTCGTATGTCCCGAGCACACTTTTTGAAAAGATGTTGATAAAAAAAATGCTCGGGACAAAGAAGATTTCTCTTTTTTTAAAGATCAAGCGCACTGAAACGTACACTTTTTCTTTTTGTTTGAAAAACCGGGTTGTTATCGGAAATTTAATAACAAGCCATTTTGGTGAGCAAACATTTGAAAGATTTTGAAAATCTTTTTGAAAAAGTTGAATAATTCAAAAAAATTTGTTGGATACATATAGAAGGAAATCGTGACCTAGGATGCACGGAAACTCCGCCGAGATGCCGTATGACGTTTCCGAAACGCGGGGAAACGGGGAAACGCGGGGAAACGCCGGGGAAACGTCCCCAAGAAAAGGGGAAACGTTTCTAAAATTGTGGTACGCGGATCCTTATAGGGGAAACGTTTGGGGAAACGTTTCCAGCCCAAAAACCCACGTTTCCTATGCCCATTAACTAGAAGCCTTTTATTTTAATAAACCTACGTAGTTAAAACCCTTGAGAACTCAAAAGTCATGGCTCTTCATCTTGTTAAACCCTCCAGAAGGACCAGAACTTGTAAACACATTCTGTAGTCGACATACAATCATCAGGTGAGTAAAATACAATCATCAATTCTTTATTGTCTATGGTATTGCCATTTGTTTGATGTTTATCTTTTCTAGAATTATCATTTATCAATGATGAAGATAATAGGGCTTGATCTTCTGATCTTTTCTGTTTTCCTTTAAAAAGAGATGTAAGCTACTGTTATGATGAATGCATAAAAAGAGATGTAAGACTAAAGACTAAGACATGTGCATATCAGTCAGAAGCAAACCAATTATATTATAACCTTGGCTACTGTTATGATGAATGCATACAAAATGTTGTATAAAGTTGAATGCATTTACAGTTTTACTTAAATGTTTTTTAGGAAGACAATTTCATGTTTAAGAGTTTTTAATTGATGATTGTGATTTGTGAGTAATATTTATTTGGATTTTTTAATGTTTTATAATATTTTTTTGGATGACAATTTGCCATATACTAAAATATTATAAAACACATAAACGTTTCCCCGCCGTACCCGTTTCTTGAATTTTAGGATGTTGCCGTTTCCCGGTACCCGTACCCGTTCCCGTCCCCGTTTCCGTCCCCGTGCAACTTAGCTGTCCACTTGTCATCGTGGTAGCGAGTTGTTACAGCATATACATCAAAACTCCCCAAAGTTCATTCATTCTATGTAACACGCATATAGAACAAGCCATATAACAAACTTAAGCTTAAACGATTAAGTTTTGAGTGGTTTCGGGTTTTTCGAGTTTCAACTTCGGTTGTTCGCGGGTCTTCTAACCTATACCATTACGTTCGCGGCCTTGCAACGATCATCGTGATATAATTATATTTTACCGTGGATAATCGTACAAGTCCCGAGCAAGTAAACAATAATCGTTGCATTTCTTACAATTTTGAAACGAAGAAGACACTGAAAAAGCGGGAAGTGTTTTGTTTTATTAAATTAAATTCGAAATTTTCACTTTTAGTCCTTAGCCTTCAAAACTCTTTCACTTTTAAACTTTCTTTTTCAAATATTTTTAGTTATAGTTTTTTTTGTTTTATTTAAATTGTTTATTAACCTTTAGTTGTAAGACATTTTCACGGTTAGTCCTTTCTTACCAAAGTATTTGCTAAACTAGAAAAGGTAGCATTTTTACGAGCCTGATTGCCATGCCAATGTATTTAATAGCCTAAAATACAGCTCGGACCTACCATCAGATACTAGTTATTTTATGCTCATGTTTAACTTACCTTTTTGGAATCTCATGAGTGTGTACTATCTTTCTAAATGTAAAAAAACCCACTATCCTGGATGCGAATCCAAATAGACCACATTTGATAAGACCCATAGTGTATGATAATTATTTTATGTAGTTACTACATTGTCTTCTAGGACGGTACTATTTTAACAAGTACGACATTACCACAACAAGTAAAAAAATACACCTTTTCAGAAGCGACAACCCAGCCTATTACGAAGAATGCAAAAGTCACTCTCTTGGACTCATCCTATGATTGTCATACAGGGTACGAACTTCTCTATCATCTTCTACTAAATAGAGACTACGCATGATGGTCCTTTGGAAAATATGTCGTTTCCATAAATCACTGTCCAACAGTACTTCACATCAGTATACTTCATTTTGTTGCAATTTTCACCTCATGGTAGCGTCTGACACACTTGATTATATCGACGTGACATCTTAATCAGTGACACGTATCAGATCAAACTTTGAAATTACACTCTTTATCTGAACTTGTTTAGAACTGTTGAACAGTATGTAATACCTTGAAGACCATAGGAGTTAGTACATTTGAAGAGAACTCTATGGATCTTGCCTCATACTAGTACACATCTATCTAGTTAGTCTATCTCAGTATACAAACATAATAGCAATATCAATACAGTCCTGAAAAAGATATAACAAACACACTCGCGCTCACCGCATCCATATTCTGACACACTCATTTATTGATCACTTAAACTGTCATAAGTTAGAACTTTTAGATAATCACACTACTTTAGTCATAACATATAGCAGTCGCCACAGGTGGGCTGAAGCAAGTATCGCGGTAACAGTGGAAATAAAATCGATAATTGGTAACTGAGTCTCTCATGTGACTGGTTTTTGTCTTACATGCATGAGATCTATATATACCAGGAGCTTGGCCACAAAGCTGCGATTCTTGGATATGAATGCAAAAATAAGAATTGCTCTTCTTATTTTGTTGCAAGAGGGGATAAACCTCCTAATCATGCAGTGAGCATTGACTTCGTGTCAGCACAGCTGAGAACGAACTCGAAGCATACGTATGCGAGATTAATAAAGCTGCATAGAGATATGTAATACGCACAGCAATGCTGGGGGGGGGCTGGTTGAGAGAAAACACAAGGGAGGGGAGGGGGATGGGGGGGTGGGAGGAGGGGGGGGGTGGGGGGGGGGGGGTGGGGGGGGGGGGGGGGGGGGGGTGGGGGGGGGGGGGGAGTAGGTGGTGGGGGGAGGGTGATGATGTAAGACAATGCTAAACCCTTGTTTTAGACTTTGAAAAAAACCCAAGCTTGCACACTGGAAAACCCTAGTTTTCTAGAACACCCTAATCCTTTGCAAAACTGCTATCAATACTTGCTAAACCCTTGTTTAGACTTTAAACCCAAGCTTGCACACTTGAAAACCCTAGTTTTCTTAGAAAACCCTAATCTTGCAAAACTTGCTTCAATACTTGTAAACCTTTAACCAACCCTTGCAAACACCTTAGGTTATCATAGGAATGATGTATGAATGCTTGTATGGTCTTGTAAAATCAAGATATGGATTGAGTATAAATGGTGTTTGATGCCGTGGGTTTTTAAGATAAAAGAGGAGATAAAATTTGATTTTTTTGCTAAGTGTTGAAGTGTATGTTTATCTCTCTTGGTATACTTGACTTATATGCATACAAGACTAGTCAAAAAGGTGCACATGAAAGTCTTGAGACAAGATGAGGAAATGTAGGAAGTCCTTATGGTCATGGTATGAGTTTTTGCTTGTAAAAAGTCTCATAGTCTTTAGTTGGTGAAGTACATTGCAAGTGGTAAGATTTTTGAAATATTTCTTGTATCCATAAGACCAAATCCGGCCATAGATATATATACATGATATATTTTTGTAACTTTTATGTATTGGGTATAAAAGTGGGTATTTGTTGAAGCGTATAAAAGTTTTGGTGGTTCCGGGAATGCCTAAACGTATTTTATCGCGAAACGTAATCACATTACGCAACCAATAAAAATACAAAGAACAAAGTTAATAATTATCCTCAAAATAATTACTTAACACTTGCATGATGTAAACATTTAATTTTTTGATGCCCGTTTACTTTGAACGATAATTTTTAGGTTACGCGATTTAACTTAACGATTTAAAATTACAAGCAAACGCGTACAACACTAAAAATAAATAACGAACCTATTAACGTCGCAAATGACCCTAAAATACGGGGTGTTATATTTACCCTCCTAGGCAAGGTCTCAAGTTCGAGTCTTGTCTAGGGCGATAGGGGTTTCCTTTCGCGTGCGTAAAGGGAAGGGTGCCATTGCCTTCTGGGATGGACCCAACCTGGTTGTGTGGGCTCGCTACGCCTTCTGGGCTAGGGGTCATGTAGCCACAATTTTAACGTCTTATTCTTTTTCTCTTTACTCCTGGCGATTTTGGAAAATTATATCGGCAAGAAGACGACTTTTAAGTTCGGCAAGTATCAACGAATCATAACCCAACGTACTGCTGACGTGCTCTTTCGCCTTGAGCGGAATGAGATCACGCATAAAGACACTCGAGATGAACCACGCCAATGAAGGTCGCATTTTACTTATTTATTTAGAACCTTTCTTCGAAAACTTTTAATGTATTGTTCACTTTATGGTACGGATATTTTCATTCTCTTTTATAATTAATTGTTTGCACAATTAATTTCACATATTCCATTTTAACGTCCGTGATATATCACTTCCTTAAATATGTACTTGTTTTGGTCATTTGGGATTAATCCTCCGTATAATTAATCGTTTGTACAATTAATTCAACATATCACATTTTAACATCTTCGATATACCATTTTCTTGGTATATACTTATTTTAACCATTTGGTATTAAATTCTCAGTTATAATTAATTGTTTGTACAATTAATTCACCCATCTCGTTTAACATCCCTGATATATTGTTTCTTGGAGATATGTCTCTTTCAACTAGGGATGGCAAAAAAACCCGAACCCAATGGGGAAATCTAAAACCCGAAGTTTTTGGGGCGGGGCGGGGCATGCTTATCGGGTTACGGGGCGGGTTTCAGGGCATTAATGGGGATTTTTATCGGGTTCGGGGCGGGGACGGGGCATAACATCCCCAACCCGCCCCGCCCCAAAACTATACATACATATCGATATATTATTTTCATATATTGTTATGTTAGTATTTACGTAATAAACCAATATTATCAAAATTTTGTAGTATTATATCTTTGCAAGATTGCAAGGTTTGATAATAAAAACATATTTGTGAATGTTTTTAAAAGAAGTTTTGATTTTTTTAACGTGGTTATAATTATTTATGTATAATTTCTTGAAAACTTATGAACGCTACTAATTATTATATTATTAGTGGGTTCTTGATTATTCATATTATTGCATGTAATCACATTTGTAAAAATATGGCATAAAAATAATAATAAACGAAGAACATCGTGTATTTGGTGGAGCAATGCGCTCGTAAAGTCGCCTCGATAAGATCTCCAACGGGGATCGGAGCAGGTTTGGGGGAGCATCTCGCCCCAATGGAGCGCCCCGATAAGATCCCCATTGGGGATCGGGGCGGGTTTGGGGCGTGGTTTGCTAATCGGGTTTGGGGATGGAGAGTGGTCGCCCTGCCCCAAACCCGCCCCATTGCCATTCCTACTTTCAACTACTCGTATTTGGTCTCTCGTATGCATCGATTAATCGTACATATGACTCTCTATAGTCTTTTGGTTCATGATCTATTGGAACAAAGGAATCTCTACATTCATTTTGTTGATCGAATAATCCTTTACATTCAGTATCTTCGACTATCCCTATGTTTGTACGGATATTCTTGACATTTCACAACCTATTGTTTTGTTATTTTTGCTACTTAAAATCATTTATAAAATATTATAAATGTGATTGTTATTATTTTATCCTGCGGAAATTTTGTCCATGTCAATTTTGATCCTCCTTTTTATGAAATCTGTTTCGGTAATTCTTTCGTTTGCATTGATCAATGATCATTTGGTTTTTCTCCATGAATATATTTCATCTTTCATTTTAATGTTCTTTGCTCATACATCATTGTACCTTAATCATAAATCGTTATACTCGATATAGACTTTTTACATTAACAACCACTCTCCTCGGAGATTAGTACTCTTTATTTAGTTCTTTCGTTCACATCTATTATTTTATTCTTAGATCTTGGTGCGTAATATTACTTGATATGTACTTCTTTCCATTAGTACAACTCGTCAGTTATCAGTTTTTCGTATGTCTTTTTATCAGCACATATATATTCAATCTGATCTTTAAGGATTTTCATAACATTCAATCCGTACCTACATTCATATTGCAGACATATTATATTTTGCCTTTCATTTAATTTCGTTTTCGTTGCTACCATATTTGATTATTTTATTGAACCCCTCGAACACGTTCATCACCGTGAAACGACATGTATCTGTCAGCCCCGCTTCTACCACACGGACAGTACGTATGGATCGGTTGATAGATAACCATGCAATGATCATCCTTGACGAGAAGACAATACGTATTCCTTATAGAGACAAAGTTCTGATCGTTCAATATAATAGAAATAATAAAGGAGAGAAGTACCGAGGAAGCCTTTCAACTGATAATGTAGAAACCGTGAAACGACTAAGAAGATCATTCAGATATGCAACAAACGCAAGATACTTGTAATCACCGACCGAGCTACGCAAATGTGAGGATACGTTTTGGAAAACAAGGAAAGCTGAACCCATGTCATATCCAATCTTTCAAGAATATTGCAAAAGATGGAACCATCGCTTACCGACTCGAACTTTCAAATGACTAAGCCAGGTGCATAGTACTTTTCACGTGTCAAACACGAAGAAGTGTTTTTCTGATGAAACACTTGCCATTCCGCGAAATGAAATTTAAATCGACGACAAGCTTCATCGTGAAAAAAAAACCAATTGAAACGTGAACCGCGAGGTCGAACGTCTGACTCAAAGCTGCATCCTGATTTATAAAGTACGTTGCAATTTGTGAATATCATATCCGAAAGAGATATCCACATCTTTTCGCCAACCCTAAACCATCGTCGAATACTTCACCATGAGCTTCGGGACAAAGCTCTCTTAACGGGGAAAGGATGTCACACCCCGTAAATTTCTAATCATAATTTTTAAACCGTTCCGATCATCTCTTTGATTTTTATTCATTACATTTAAATTTGGCTCAAAAACGGGAAGTTATCCTGTGTAAATTTAAAAATGTCATTTGACGCGTACCGACAAGAAAATAATTAAATTATATTTTTATCACTTTTTATTAAATAAAAACATTTAATAAATTATTTATTATTTTATTCAAAAACGTTGCTTTAAAATGCGAATATTCAAATTTAAAGTTTATTTTTTGGTCAAAAGCTCAACCGTGTTACCTAATACCTAGCAAAGCATTTTAAATAAACTTATAAAATATTTATGAAATAATATTCAAACGAGTCCCGAACCATTATTTTACAAAACTACACTAAATAGTTACACTTATTGTCCCTGTGATGATATTTACACTATCCCCCTTCAAGTATTACTTCCTTGCTGCAATTTTTAAAAGTTTTGGGTATATATAGTTTTGAGTTAGGGTTTCATCTCATAAACCTAGCCCCCATCTCACACACATCTCTCCCTACACTAACTCTCCACTATTCCGGCGCCTCCACCGGAATATATTCCGGCCAACCGCCGCCGTCGGCATCAGCCAACCACCACACCACTGCCACGCTCCTCCCACCTCGCTGCCACTCCACGTCGCGCCACCATCACCACCTTCAACATCATAACCACCGCAGCCGCCACCTACTCCGGCGAGGCCATCTCCGACGAACACCACTTAGCAACCAGCCACCACACCGATCTCCACCATAACCACTTCGTCACCACCGTGACACATCATCCTCGTCACCACAGCTTCTCCACCACCACCGTCACTTCCACCACGTCACCATCAAAATCATCACCACCTACAGCCGCCACCTCTATGGGCAGGCCGCCATTACTGTGGTCATCGCCGCCACATACGCCACCATACCATCACGCCATCACCACCTTCGCTACACCACCAGCAATATCATCGCAACACCACCAACTGTCCGCCACGACACCACCAGTCGACCCTCCACCTCCTCTCGACAGCCACCACGACTCCGTCATCGTCGTCGTCACCATCGTCGTTTTGGAAAGGGTTTAGTGTGTCGGGCACGATTAGGGTTTGTGATTTGATTTGGTATAAATCGGCTAATAAAGATATGAAAGTTTTTATAAAATATAAAACCAGATTAAAATGGTGGTTAATGGTTAAATAAATTGGTTGCTTATTACTTTCATTTTATGTTTTATAAGTCTTTAGGGTGCGTTTGGCTATAGGTTTAAAACTGCCAAATAGGGCGTTTGGATCTTGGTTTTACAACCAATAGGGGTGTTTGGTTCTGGCTTTAACAGCCGTAATGGGGCTGTTTGGGACAGTAGCACCATTAGGGTGCGTTTGGTTCGTTGTTTAACAGCAGCCAAACGGGGTGTTTGGTTCAGCTTTAGGGGTGTTTGGCAATGGGTTTAACAACCCGTAAGGGTGTGTTTGGTTTCACTCATTCGGGTTATTTACTTTGTCTAGGTTAGATATATATATTGAATCACGCGTATACTGCAACATGGATTGATTAAGTGGGAAAAACATTGGTTTTGGTAAAAATGGAAACGTCTTATAAACGAATAGGTCATGCCGAAATTTTTATAAATTTCTATACTCATTAATTTTCACTATAATTCTATTATTTTAAAAACCCGATAAAAGAACGAAGTTATATAATATTAAGATTTTAATTGGTTATTATACGATAAATAAATGAAAACTATACTTTTACAAATGAGACAACTATTTTGGTTACAACACGTCGAGGAAACGAAATACTAATTTATAAAATATTATTTTATAAATTCCCGACTAGAAAATAAAATCATAACTTTTGCAAAAGTTTTAAAAACATCGTTTACATAATTTGTAACTTTGAAACGTGTGTTTATTTGTATGCAAGAACTCTTTATTAATTAAATGGGTGATTTCTGAACATGTGACGAAAGATTTTGTTTCAATTATTTTTTCTCACGTTTCTTATATAATAGTATTGAGTATTATATACCTCGGTTATTATTTAATTGTTTGTCTTTGTTATATAATTCACAATATGAATTATATACTCATTCATTTTCCATATGTAATATATGCGGAATATATTACATACCTTGCTTTTTCTTTCGATTTATTTTATTTAACCAACGACCAAACTATTACAACTTGAAATCTAAATCTTTTATCAACGTGTCACATTGATGTAATCATGGATCAATCTAAGTTAGTGGGATATTAGCCGATAAGATTAGCTACAACTTCTTGGTCGAGCCGTTTTGTCTTCCGTTTGTGTTGTACATATTAATTGCATTTCTGTCAATTGTTCTTCAACATCAAGGTGAGTTCATAGCCTCACGTTTTACTTGTTTTATATTTACCTTAGAACTTTTGGGGTTAGAACATGCTCATTTACAAACTTGTTTACTTTAATGATTTTAAACTTTTATAAATGTTAGTTTGCAAACTCGGTTACATGATTGATATCACACTTTGTTTTACTTATGGATGCAATTACTTAAAGCCTTTCTTTTGGAAATACATGGTTGACTTTACTATGGACACAAGTATCTTGATCTACTTTTTCTGTTTACGTGTTGCCTAAGTTACGAATAGACAACTAATGCCTGAACTATCATGAACCGTTAATTTCTTGACCGACTGGCTGGTTAAGTAACGTGAGTGGTTATAATAGATCTTATTGGTACTAATTTAGCCTATCACTGGTAAGTAGCGCATACTAGATTCGAGGTCCCAACAAACGGATATATACATGTCGGATTTCATAATGGTGATCTTGTTCGATACCTTCGGGAAGAGTAATTCTATTTGCATAATACAAAGCTTCCCTATACCTCTTTTAAATTGAGCTTCAGTGTCATGAGCTTAGCGCAACAGTAATTACTTTTCATGTGATATTGTATTTGTTATAATAGTCTCATGTTCTTTGTATGTGGAAACCATAAACTAGCAAAGATTTTCACATACATTTTTGATGTTTTATAACTTGTGGTCCACACTACTTTTGTTAAACGTTTCTGATTACTAGATGTTTTTCATAATACTGTGAGAAAAGCAGTATTCACTAAACACTTTTGGATTCTTGTAAACGCTTTACTTAAACCTATGAATTCACTCAACTTTATGTTGATCGTTTAAGCATGTTTTTCTTAGGTGATTAGCTTTGGACTTCTTTGACGTGCTATGTGGAGTCTACATGCAATATGATACCATTTATCAAGACTTTATTTCTCATTCATACTCGTTGTCTTTTGAAAACCAAATTATGCTTCCGCTATATTTTATTTTCGCTTCCGCAATTGTAAAACTTGTCTATTTTTAAACAATGCAACGAGTTATGATTTTCAAAACGTCCATTAGTGGTCGTTTCCTTTGCCTTGTGTTCGAAATATGATGACGTCATGCCCTCGGACACGTATTCCGTCCAGGCCCCGTCTGGGGGTGTGACATAATTCTCCATCCCTCCACTTAAGTTACACAACGTTCTCGTTGTATAAATAAAACAATTAAAGAAAATGGGAAATAGTATTAGAATGAGGAACTCCCCTGGTATTTTGCTCGAGATGATTCTCCAATTTAAGTTATGGAGCAAAAAGTGTGTTGAAGAGGCGTCAGAATCCCCGTATGAATTCAACACACGTCTTTTTTAGAGTATACCATCACCAATTCATTGATTTTGTTACAGCAAGGTCCTGCATAAAAGTTAGAAGACAAAACGTGCAATTCCTATCTCAGTTTTACAATGGTTATAGTGTAGAAAAATAAACATACATACTATATAGGTAGTCAATACGCCGTATCCAAAACCCAAGGATACGCCGTATTGCATCATGTAGAAACAAATATTTTAAAGTTGCAGGAATTTAAATGCATAAATTAAAGACTGATAACGTCTAGACAGGTCAATACGGCGTATCTATAAAGGTTCGATACGCTTTATAGAATGTCTAGGAAGACAGACTCAACAAACAATTTAAACGACAAACAATTAAAAACAACCGGGTTGTCTCCCGGTAAGCAATTTTATTTCAGCTAGTCTTTAAGTTAGACTTTTTCTTATCTTCTTTATTCTTCTTTTGCCTTTGTTACGAGCCATCCCTCATCCATAATGCGAAAAAGTTCTCGATAAGCTTGACATGCATTAAAGTTGGTTCTTGAATAGTCAAAGTGCTCGTGTTCTTTAATGGCAACATACTCATACTCATCATCAACATCGAATGAGTATTTTATCATCTTGAATCTTCTAACATGGCAGACTGATGGATCCTGAGTGGGTTTAGAAGACAATGTATGCTTTTTTCCTTTATGTTCCTTCTTATGTTCCTGACTGTCTTGAGTATCACCGGCGTTGTTTGCTCCATAATTCCTACCAAATATACGGTTAATATCAAGATAAGGGTCATAAGTTTTTTGGTTTTGGTGTTTGCATATGACCCTCGGCCGTAATTTTTCCAACGAGTAAATAGGGTATGTTCATGAGTATTTACTTTCCACCAACATTCTTCCAGTTTCACTAATACATCATAATCTAGCTCGTGGAAGTTCTCAAAACTATTTTTCAACCATGCGTAGAATTTCATCACTCCGGGAGTTGCATCCCCCCATGATTCTTCAAATCAGGCCTTGTGTTTCAAGGCTTCTTTTTCAGCTTTCCATCAACCAATTCATCATACCATTTGTGATCTTGAAAATAAGTCATGCATCCGACTCGAACCATCCTGGGTAGTTCTCCACTGTTACAAAACCCATCAATATCTGAACTACACGTAGGCCATTTAGTCTTTCCATTCTTAAAAAAATATGGTTCAAATATATGATCACACAGTTGATATGGTACCCCGTTATCCGACCATGGTTCCTCAAGATCCCCTGTCATATTATTATTCAACTCGTATTCCTCGTAAGTCTTGATTTTGTGGATATCGAAAGGAAATAGATCCGTGTCGATCTTAAGGAGGTAGTTGAATTCATTGAATGCTTTACACAAGGGTGTCTCGAAGATAAATAAGTTCCCTTCGATCTTAAAGATGTCAGCAATATCATCGGGGTCATCATCTTCATCAGCTTCCATCTCTTCATTGTTATCAGAAAGTTGGTAGAATTTTTGTACGAACTTTTCTACCAAATCTTCCCCAGTAGTAACTGAGCCAATACAATCCTTTCTAAACCATTCGCTTGTAGCCCCTGCAAGTGAGACAGGGAAGACGCTAAGCCTAAATCGATCCTGACTTACACCTTTTATTTTGAGTGGCCCAACTATTTCGAGAAATTTGCAATGTGTTCAATCGCGCTTTCTCAAATTGTCTCATTGAAAGTGTTATCACGTATTTTTACAAAAAATGTCCCTTGTATTTCGAGGAAACTCTTCTCGACCATTCTTCCTTCGTTATCACCTAAGAGGAAGTTCTTTCGGGTAACGAAAATGTATTCATTTAGATTTGGTTCCGCCATCGTGGTTCCCTTCTTTGTCAGTCAAACGGTTTCCTGAAAATAAGCATAAATGATCAGTATGATGTGCCCTCAGGGAAGAGAACACATAAAACAGGAAATCGAATACAAAAAATTACGACTGTTATTATATCAGATGATTAATATACGCCGTATTCAATTGATTTGAATACACCATATAGATCTATTGAAGGATAGCCGTATTGAGTACACAGAATATGTTGTATTGTTTGGAAGAACACATACGTTGTTTAGACTACGGTAATCAATACGCTATCTGAGTAGAAGGTTTGATACGTCGTATCCAACTGGTAGATACGGCGTATCAAGTGGTCTACCAGAACAAAGTACTTTAAAAATAATTAAATAATGCAGGAATTTAAACACACAATGCTATTAAATACAAATAGAATTAAATTATTCTAAGCTAATGGTTAGAAATACTATTAAATTTAAAGGTTAAACTTTTTCATTCTCCGACAACGGCGCCAAAAACTTGATGTGCTATCGTTTAGGGTCAATTTATTGATTACTAAGCTTTAATTTAGCCGACTTATTCTAAAACAGCACTTTAACGGGCAGTGTACCCGATCGGTGGAGTTTCGTGGAAACTATGGTGTCAAACACTAAGAGCGAGGTCGTTAACCTTATATTCCATCAGTGTTTTAGTTAGTATAATTAATCTAGTTAATTCCAATTACTTGTAAAACATATGCTAAACCTAGTTCTAATGATAATAGGGGGTTTTTAGCCTGAGAGACTAGCACAGGTTTTATGGTGACAATAATCAATTCAATAGACAATAAGCATGCAAAGAAATAATCAGAAGATAAAAGAGCGGTTACAAGCCAAAGATAGAAATTGTATTAGCCATATTAAAATCCAATTAAATTTTTGTTTGTTTGTTTAGTGCAATGAACGCTTATCTCGAGGCGGCATATCATTCTTAAAAGACTATTAGGTGGGACATCATCCTAAGCCCTAGACACGTTGAATCCTGTCACAATTAAACGAATACCATAAAGCATCCTTATTTTAGTTTAATTATAATCTATCTATGGATTAAAGCAGTGGTGATCTTAACTAACCCTAGCCCATCGGGACTTTACCCACTTACTGCTTAACGGTATTTTATATACCGGTAGTTCATTGTTCAAGTCTTTACCAAATAATTAAGAACATACTTGTTGAAGCATACGGGTCACCTACCGGGTCCACTAAGCTCATAAATTTAAAGGCAAAGAATAGAACATCAATTTGTGATCCTATTGGTCCCAGTAATATAAAACAACAATATGGAGGAGCTATCCCAGTATCTAGATTACCTTGTTAGGAATAAACTAGAACCCAGTTAATGATAGGTCGCATATTCCAAACACATAGACCAAGTATATAGGGATAAACATAATTAAAACCAATCATTGATTAAGTAAGCAATTCGCACTAAAACAAACCAAACATTAAATCTTCATTAAGATGGCTAATACCCGAGGGTATTAGCCCACAACCATTATAATTATACAAGTGTGATCAATTAACCAAGGTAAACTAAACGTTTTACCGAACGATACAAAAAAATAAATGATTATAAAGTATAGGAATTACACTGTCTTTTAAAAAATGGAATCATGATCGTGCTTGACCTTAGCTTGCTCTTTTTTACTTAAGAAAATTGACTTCATGTGTATGGTATAGAGAATATGATTTTGCACACTGAAAACTCGTTTTTGAGTCTTCTATTTATAGTCTCTGAAAATTGATGGATACGCCGTATTGAATGAGGTCAATACGGCGTATAGGGGTAATTTCCTTGGAGTGCGCGCTACGTTCACAATCAATCAAATATATCTTTCCTTCTTTATATTTATTACAGGATCTTTGATTGTTTATCCAGGATACGGCATATATAGGAAGTAGGATACGCCGTATTGGGATTTGAGTATGCGCGTTTTCTTGTGAAGTCCAGGCGTTGATACGCTGTATCTTTTTTGCTGGATACGGCGTATTGAGTCAGAAATTAGCAATCTTCAAATATCATCATTTAAGTTCCAAAAAGTGCGCCTTTTAGCTCGTCTTCACAAAACACTTCGTAAATTACTGCAATTAACAACTTTAAGCAATTAAGTAACAATTCTTGCAATAATTATATAAAAGTGAGTAATTTATTTAGGATAAATGATGTTATAAATGTAACGTTATTTGATGTCATCACCCAGGGACATGGAATAGTTTTATGTCTTTATGATAGCCTTCTTCTCTATAAACATATAACAGTGGAAATTGGAGAGACATGTAGCACGGATGCAGTTTGTTTACCCGTTGAGGGAACCTAGAATGTTGCTCGACAATCAAATTAAAATCATTTTCCATGCTTGAAGTTTCTCCAAATACTAATACACCAATAGACTACCCGCCTGGTGGTAATTCCATATTCTCGAGGTAACACAACATTGTATAACTTAACCTAGAATTCTAGGATATTGGCTTCAAGTATTTTGTCTCGAGCAGTCCGGAATAATTGCACTAGTGCATTATGGTTATCCAAGAAGTCAATAAGACCCTCGACAATCTATTTTTTCAAAACACTTTGTTGTTGTCCTCCAAAATGGGTCATTCGATTACTAACTTCATTGTCGGTATCGTATATGTAAAGCTGTAAAACCTCGTCTGTTCCCCTTCTTCTGGGCACATCGCTCCTATCTAGTGATAAACTTGACCTGAAACTCTAAAAACGTATGAACCCGCCATACAATTAGTGCCTCCAAATCTTTAGAGCGAATACCACAGCTCCTAACTCTAAATCGTGAGTTGTTTAATTCTTCTCATTAACCTTGAGTTGACGTGATGCGTAGGCTATAAAATTCTCATTCTGCATCAATACGGCACCTAAGCCCTTATGCGAAGCGTCGCAGTAAACCATAAAGTTCTCAGTTCCTTCTGACAATGCCAAAATCGGTGCACTACACAACCTTTGCTTCAGTAGTTGAAATGTCGCCTCTTCTTTCTCTTCCCATTCATATTTCACATTCTTCTGAGTAATTTTGGTCATAGGCTTAGCGATTTTTGAGAAACCTTCGATAAATCTTCGGTAGTAACCGGCAAGACCTAAGAATTGGCGTATCTTCGTTGGTGTCATAGGCATTGCCCGATCCTTGATTGACTCAATCTTGGCGGGATTAATGTGAATGCCTTAGCTATCAACAACATGTCCAAGAAATTGCACTTTCGGGAGCTAAAATTCACAATTAGAAAACTTGGCGTACAATTCCTCCTTTTTAAGCAATTCCAAGATAAGCTTAAGGTGTTCCCCGTGCTCCACCTTACTCCTTGAGTAGATCAAAATATCATCAATGAATACTATTACTAACTTATCCAAGTATGGTTTGCAAACCTGATTCACGAGATTCATGAATATTACCGGTGTGTTGGTCAATCCAAACGGCATTACCTGAAATTCTTCTGAACGCGGTCTTAGGAATCTCCTCTTCTCGAACTCTAAGTTGGTGATAACCATACCTTAGGTCGATCTTCGAGTAAACACTAGATCCTTGTAGTTGATCAAATAAGTCATCAATCCTTCGAAGCGGGTAACGGTTCTTCACGGTCAACTTGTTCAATTCACGGTAATCAATGCACATCGTGAAAGATCCATCCTTTTTTTTTGACAAACAAAAAACCGGAGCTCCCCAAGGTGAGGAACTTGGTCATATAAATCCTTTATCAAAAAGTTCTTGCAATTGGTTAGACAACTCTTGCATCTCTTAATGAGCTAGTCATAATTATCTATATGTATGTGTCATATATATAAGTAATAGTTTGAAAGTTCGCGTTCACCTTGAAGAGAGCTTCGCAATGAACTTTTATGCGTCCAAAATGGAGTTGATGTGAATGATATATCGGGTCTCAAAGTTAGGCATTTGGTACCATGCTTAAAGAGGAATTTATGTTTATTTTCTATCCCACATCGATGGGATGAGTAAACTTGTGAGGACTCTATTATGTATAAATAGACGCTCTAATTTCATAGCATTGACACACATCAAATCAATAAGTATTATTGATTTCCAACATATGGAGTACGCATCTAAAAAGGTGAAATTCCAAGCAGTTTTGTTAAGTCTGACAGTATAACTTACTGTTTCGGCTGTTGTACCCAGGAAAACAGACAACGAATTTGTTTTAAAGGAAACATGTCAAACACGTGCCTCGGATCTTTAGTGCTAAGCGTGTCAAACATGCGCCTCAACTCTTTGTTATTTTATTGTTTTATTTAATTATCGTTTATAAGAGTATATCTGTATTTATTTTTCTTTTATTTATTTACTGTTAAAATTAACAGTAAAATAGAATAAAAGAAAAATAAATACAGATATAACTCTTAAAACCGATAATTAATAAAACCAATAATATAACAAAGAGTTAGGCTCATTTTTGACACGCTTAGTCAACTAAAGATCTCGAGGCACTGTTTGACATGTATTCCTTTAAAACAAATTCGATGTCTGTTTTCTGGTACAACAGCCGAAACAGTAAGTTGTATTTCGGACTTAACAAAACTTGCTTGGAAATTTCACCTTTAGATCTGTACTTCATATGTATTGGAAATCAATAATACATTATAGATTGATGTATATCAAAAGCTAGGAATAAGTGAGCCCTCTATTTATACACAATAAGTCCTCACAGGTATTACTCATCCCACCGATTGTAGATAGAAAATAAAAGTAAATTCCTCTTTAAGCATGTACCCGGGGGGGGGGGGAGGGGGGGGGGGGGGGTTTGGGGGGGGGGGGGGGAGCGAATGCTAACTTGAGACGCGATATTTTCATACACATCAACTTCATTTTTGGACATGTAAACGTTTATTGCGAAGCTCTCTTCAAGGAGAACACAAACTTACAAATTATTACTTATATATATGACACATACATATAGATAATTGTGTCCAAAGTTGGTCAAAAATCACTTTGCCAACCAAATTTTCCAACAATCCCCCACATGAATGGACATCGGTCGTAATACACAAAAAGTTTCGATGAAATTCCAATAGTTGGATCTTACATAGGATAGGTAAGTGTGACCCTTTGAACATTCCACTTAGTCTCCTAGATTTGAGTAGACACGATGTCCTTGAACTCGGCCTCTGTTTACGTAAACGACATTACACATTCCTTAAGTCACCGTAGTCATGTTTATTATGGTTCTACAAGAGCTCTTAGGGTTTGCGCCCTCATAATTTCATTCGAAACGAACCCACTTCTATCTCACATAGGTGATCTCATCTTGAATTATTAAAAACTTATGCTTTGCGATTTCATCTTGAATCATTATGCTTTACAATTTCATCTTGAATCATAAAAGCCATATGTTTAACCTAAAAAACGGTATAAAACGTACAAAAATCTAACATGAGAAAAAAGTTGACTATAAAAAGAAGCTTCATCTAAACATCTTTTTATTTATAAAAAAGGTAAAATATAACTCAATCTAAACGAGTTTTTAAAATTCTCAACTCTTTTTTAGAGAAGAAAAAATCATTTTATTCTCTAAAAATTTAGAAACGGATACGCAGGCTAAAATTTCTCTCATTAAATGGCCCCTAAGTTTTCTTATACTCTCCTCCGTACTACATAGGAGACATAGGAGTATTTAGGTAATAGCTTATGGTGTGTTAAGTTGGTGAAAATTGCTTTAATTTTCTAAAAAAGTAAATAATAATCATAACTTTAGTCACAACTTTTTTAGAAAAATTATATAAAAATGAAATGTTCAATTTTTATATTTTGTGAGTGGAATTTTTAAAATAACAATTCAAAGTTCTCTACATTTTTTGCATATGTTTTGCAATTTTCTCTTCTCAGAAAATTATTATCTAAACAATTCTCTATATAAAAGCCCTTTTTTTGGAAAAGTTAAGTAAAAATCTTTGCAGATAAATGCACCCTTAAATAGCTTATATATATTGTGTTCAAAATTCTTTTAAGCTATTTGAACGTGAGCCTGATTTATATGGACTTGTGAGATTTTTAGGGGTGAAATAACCTTTCCTTTCTTATGGGGCTTTTTGAGAATGCACAAGCCGTTGAGCATAAGCTTGCCCAAACACTTAAGTTGTTAGAATTATGAAAATACGTTATGTAAAATGGATTGATAACATGTACATGTTTGGAATATAAATAAGAGCGAGACATCAACCAATTAATAATCTCATATATCAAAAATTCATCTTTGCAAGGAGCGAGTTTTATTATTTTTAGAGTCTAATTAACCCTGTGGAGGTTCATAAGACTAAGGGGTATCACAAATCTTGGCGTCGTTCTCGACGTCAAGGTAGCTAGGATTCAACGTCGATACAACGATGCTGAGATTCTATGTCTTTTAGGTTTGCATGTGTGTATTTCTCTTTTCAGTGCTATTAGGGTGTCATGTTGACACGGAGTGGATGACACTTGATTAAAATCAGTGTATATGATACCTAGCTAGATCTTTGCGCAAAGTTTGTTAGTTGACGGTTGAGGTGGCGTCTCTAGATTGACCTGCAAATTATTTGTGAAAGTTAATAGAAGAAAGAGAGAGAGGTTCATATGCTCGACATAATTCACTCTTATTCCCATTGACCCGACTTCCAGCATTGGCACAAAGATATTCTTATTTGTTGTTGATTAAAACTATAAAGAGTTTTGCTATAAAATTAAACTATAAGACAGAAGTTACATATGTTTTTCCACATCATACAAGACTAAACATAATAACTTGCTCGTTGCAAATCAAAAATCCTCATCAACATAGCTCGTAACGCGAAACAAATGTTTGTTACCCAAAAGAGGCATTGACAAAACGTAGATATACCAGCCAAGAAAAGTTTCACACATCACAAGTCACATAACACATATGATTCATTAGATGTATAAGTCATATCACCACTGGCACATTGAAGGAGTCTTGCCTCCCTATCTCCTCGTACATTGTAGTGCAATTTTAACCAAATTTTCCATTGTGCTCCGATCATATTCACTGCTTATTGAAGGATCCACGATCTTATCAACCCACGATTCGGTTAGGCTTCCATCAAACTCATGAATCTTATCTCTCACCCAATTAACTAGCCCATGCTCAGACTTACAATTTTCGTCGTCTGCTTGATGCATGCAGGGACTCCTTCCTGTTATCATCTCCAAGATTACCACCCCATAGCTAAATACATCAACTTTTGAAGTGACTGAATAGTTAAGCACCCATTCAGGAGCCATGTAACCTCGTGTCCCTCGCATCACGGAGAAGTTCCATTGGTCGCTATCACATCTATCAAAAGATTTGGAAAGACGAAATCAGCAACCTTAGGAATGCAATTAGCGTCCAACAATATGTTATGGGGTTTTACATCACAATGTAGAACCCACTCCAAGCAGTCTTCATGTAAATAAGCAAGTCCTTTAGCAGTACCCGTTGCAATACTAAACCTTGTTGCCCAATCTAGTTTACTAATTCCCAAGTTGTGAGCCAATGATCCATTCTCCATATACTCGTATACAATAAGCCTATGCTTACCTTCTGCACAATAGCCCCACATCTCTATTAGGTTCATATGGTTCACCCTCCCAATCGTGCTTACCTCAGCTTGAAATTCAGCTTCGCCTTGGTTATTAGTGTTATTGAGCCTCTTGATTGCCGCAATCCTGTTGTCTGATAGCCTGCCTTTATACACAACACAAGCACCACCTCTCCCTCTCTTCACTGAAATTATGAGATGCCTTTTTCAGCTCACTATATGTAAACTTTCTGAAACCTGTTGTCACTGGTTGAAAATTTTGCTCGGTTATAGATGAGCGTTTACTCGTACAGTACCAAAAACTTACAATGCAAATAATCTCAACAAACCCAATCAAGCATCCAAATACTAGCAGGAGTCCTAGTTGCTTGTTATCACGTTTATCATCATAAGACCTTATTATCGGCGTCACCACTTAGCGTGGACAGAGAAAGCTTGATTGACTTGTGAAATTATCATTATAGGATGGAACCAAACTCTTTGGTACTTTTATGAATACTGAATTGTCTACCCCCATTCGATACCCATTTTGCAAGGAACTTTTAGTGAAGCAACCAAATCCTAACAAAACATCATTCCAACTGTATTGGAACCCCGTGCAAGTGCTATCCTGCAAACAATCCTTCTTGCAAGAATCAACAGTTCTATTCATGAGCAGGTGAATATCGTAGCCATAAAATTCTGTGTTATGTAGCTGGATGAAATCACAGCTCAATTTGTTTGCATCGCTGGAAATCGGCTCATCGCCACCATAACTCTAATCTTCGGAATTTACCATCTTATACCCATGTAAGCAACTACATTTCCTAAACTCTTTTGGAAAATGAGTACAAAGACTGTTTAGTCCACAAATACCATAGATCTTGCAAGAATGAGACATCGCTTGCCATTGAATTTCCCATTTCATTCCATTTTCATGCTCCGCCAGACTGTATAGTCTTAAATTACCGTCTGTGTCAATCTTCATTATTCTTTGGCGAACTATCCCATAATCAGCCGATACTGATTTTAAACCGTCTGACGTGTGCACTGACCAATAGCGATCAAAGGATTGCTATTCGTCCATCATTATATGGATATCTTCCAACTTGGAATGGTAGTAACCTGGGATCAGGCCAGTATAACGAAGTTGTTTCTCGGGTATCATAAAGTAATCGAAGAATACTATCATAATCGAAAAAGAGCCTATAGAAACCTGAAGAGTAATTAGAAGCACTTCTTGAAGAAACAAGTTATGTTTTTTAGTGAATGGTTGATTTGGAAGAAGTGTATCTGTTGGATGATCAAAGCTTTGCCAAATAGGTTGTCCTAATACATGCAGACCACAAGGTTACCTGTAACATCAATCGTAAAATACTTTTTATTAGTATTCGCTTTAGCTTAAGTAAAGTAGGCAAACTATAATTTATGTTACAAGCTTTCTCTTTGTCAACTAATCATATCCTCTTTCTTTTCATGTATTTCACACAAGTGACGCAAACACCCACACTTAATATTAGACGAATAGTTGGTATGGGTACAAGCAAATGTACAAGCGATCGATCTAAGCACAACTCAATCAATGATTCTTGACCATCTCTTGTGAATTTTCTATCGTTTTTTACTAAAACCGAGATATGTGCTATATTGGTCCCAAGGTTGCTGTAACCAGGGTTGAGAGAAAGTTACAGGATATATATTGGACATCAAAAAAATGCAAATATAAAAGTTGGCTTGTTACACGTTAACATACATGAAGATCTCAAATATATTTATTCGAAAGTCATGACGTGCATTAAACATAACTGCATCTGCGATTTTCCTATATAAATCACATGAGCTTGCTAAGTCGTCTCGTTTAAGCATTAAACCATGTTGGAAATTCGTGTGACATGTTGTAATTAGAGGTGTTAGTCGGGTTAGGTGGGTTGGGTCCGTGTAAGGTCTATTCGGGTTGAGGTAAAAAATGTTGGAAAAATGGTTTTGCAAAATGATTTTTTGCAAACTTTGGACAATATTTAATGTATGTGTATGTTACATATATTTGTGTTGATTGGTAGCTTTGCGTTCTCAATGAAGAGAGCTTCGCAACAAGCTAAAGTATGTCCAAAAATGGAAGTATGAATAGTGAATAAGTAGATCGTGTCTCAAAGTTGAGACACAAAATCCGGAAACCTATATGTAACCTACCACAATTGCCAAAGAGTGAAGTGCGAAAGTGTTTTATATAGGAATCGTTCAAAGCGTTCTGTCTTCTGTTTCTATCTCATCTGTCTGTTTATTTAAATTTATGTTATTATTTTCTGTTAATTTAATTTATTGTAATATAATTCGATTTTATAAATAAAAGTGTTGCAGTTTCCCTACAAAAAACACACACACCTGAACGCGACCCTATTAAGATTTCTGGTTGGTCGGGTTCAGGTCCAATGATCAACCTGAATATGAATAATATGAGAGGAAAAAATACAGCCTAACAATTATAGATTTTTAGAAGTACAAGTTATAAAACGTTAAAACAAAATCATATTTAGAATTTAACCCAACACTCGAGTTAGCCATACGTATATAACTTGAAAGAGAAATGCTAGATCCACACTCATTTTCACATAAAAATTTCACACCCATATGTGTCAAACAAATACAGGTGTACAAAAAAAAAAAAAAAATTATGATAAATGTAGCAGTGGTACAAGATACATGGCACCAGTGCATGTAAAATTTTTATTTGATTAGTTAGTGTATGAACATTCCTCAACATGAAACTGACCATATTTAACTTCGAAATAATTAGGTCAACCAAAAAAGATTTTGGCCCAACTATTTTGATTGAGTTTTTACTCAACTATTTGCAGCCTGAAAAAATATTGACAAAAGGGTAACAATCTTAAAAGTATTGACAAGACTATTTCTTTTACTAAAAGTTTAGATTTAAGCTTACGTAGATTTAACTTTATTTAGATAAAAAGAGACTAATCTTTACTATCTATCTTCATTTTGATCTAATGGGTGAGATTAAACCCAAAACCCATTTTCATTATTTTTTTTTTAAAATATTAAAATTTCATAAACCGTTAATCCCATCACAACGAGCATTTAATTATCTTTCTATAAATATGCACTTTAATATACTTTCGACAAAATTTTTTCTCTTTTTTCACGTTTTTTTGTTTTTTAGGTTTTTTCGTCTTTTTTTTCTTTTTTCTTCGTGGTTGAAACTGGCATCAGAAATCACAAATATTAGTTTGAATATCTAATAAAATCACATGTGATATTAGTGTTAAATCACGTATAATATGTAATAAAATCATATGTGATTTAACACAACAATATCACATGTGATTTTATTAGTATATATTCAAATTGGTGTTTAATATATATGCGATTTTTTAATGCAAGTTTCAAGAACGAGAAAAAACAAAAAAGCGTGAAAAACAAAAAATGTTTGTCGAAAGTATATCAAAGTGACCGTCTATAGAAAGATAATTAATGTTGATCGTGACGGTATAATTTGGTTTGTTTAACGATTAAATGTTCATGCGATATTTAAATTAATAAAAAATTGGTGAAATATTAAAATGCTTTTAATCTCATCGATCGATTTCATTTTAAATAAATGGTAGGAATGAGTCCCCTGGTATCCAAGTATAAAGAAAATGTTTCATACTTAAATTTATCACAAAGTAAACATCGGCCAAACTAAAAATATAATATAGCACTATATTTAGTTACGTATTTAAAACATCGTTTTTTTTTAACAATTTACAAACTATCAAATTATCAAAAGCAAACACCCATTTTGCTTCAGACATTAGCTTGATTCAAAATTTCGAATAGCCATAATTTAGTATGATCTTGCTAGCTTGAAATCCAAACATCATATTAATGACCAATGTCAAATAACAAAACAGACAGTAAGACTACACACGGTAGAAAATGCTCGAAAAAACGTTATCTACTACCAACAAGGCAACAAGATACAATCCAACCCAAACATTTATATTGTAGTATTGTTCGTCCACATTGATAGTCAATCTACAAATGTAAATTTGTACATGAAAAATCATATTAGTGCATGAACATCTTCAACATAAAAAAAGAGGACCAAAAAGGTGTAAACTTGTACGAGACTCAGATCGAAAACAGCTAGTCCATTGACACTTGAAAACAGCAAGAGACCCACTGATAAACACTCAGAATGCGGCGGTTAAGAGGACAACAACAATCGCCAAGAATGGAGATTGCGGAAATAACAAACCAAAAGTTGGGTAACATTCCAAAATTTTACCTTTTAGTACATATTTTCTCAGATCGTTATAAATTGGCTAAAAACTCGTTTTGATTGGATTCGGTTCAGATCGGGTCGACTTTTTTGACACCCTAGTTGTAATATTACGAATTCCGCTGTGTATATAAAAAGAAGGGGGTGTCATATTACCTGTGTTATTGAGTTGTAATTGCACTAAAGGAGAGGTTGACTTTGTATTAGTTGACCAAATAACTCTTCTACCCGCATCTACCAAAACTAGATTTCCATCTTTCTCTAAGGACAGTTTTGAACGCTTTCCATTTACGGGTTCATCTCGGTTAGCCATCCAAACCATGGTCGACTCCCAGTTGTTGTCTACTTGGCTCCGAAAACATTTTAAATATGCTACGTATGATACTCTCGTTAATTTGAACCTTATGTTATTTGGATGTGAAATAGTTGCATCGTTATAATTTATAGTTATTTTAATTAAAATTTGTCATTATTTCGTAAAGTTATTGTTAAAAAAAACATATAAATGAACAATGTTTGCGCACCATAATATTTAGTTACCGGGTACCCGTCTATCTCAACTATTGTTTCAATTATTATATGGGTAATTAAAAGATGTTTGTTTAAAAATTATTTTTTACTTTTTGACGATAGCATACTTGGGCAAAAACAATTTGTTTGTTGTTATAAAAATTATCTTACTATCTTTAGCAAACTATACATTAAATTTATAAATATTAGTGTAAGTTTAATTTATATAACTTGTGACTTTATAATTTGGGCTTTGTACTTTTTATTTTAGACTTTGGACTATATAAAATACTTAACATATTAAAAGTAACTTTGCGATTTTCATATATTTCGTCACAACTAAATAATAAAGTCATGGAAAAAAAATAAATGAAAAACATTTGTTCACCACAAAATTAGTCACCGGGTACATGTCGTCGCATTACGCACGTACCATGTTATTTATGTTTTAAAGATGCTTCTTTAATTAAAATTTGTCATTTTTTCATAAATTTATTGTTAAAAAATTATGTATATGAAAAACATTTGCTCGCCACAAAATTTAGTTACTGGGTACCCGCCGCCGCATTGCGCGGGTACCCGACTAGTACATTATAAAACATAAAAGGCATTTTAGGGCATTGAATGTTTTTAAACTTGATTTTTCAAACATACACATATCTATACATAGCGTATAAATTTTTAATGCACTAACACAATACACATCTGAAAATGAAAATAATTAATACATCAATTACTTACAAAATACAATATATTGTACAATAATTAAAAACATATATCTATAAAAGCGTACATATGTTGTCTCCTTAAAATAATGGTGCATGTAGTTTTGAAAACCGGACCGGACCAATGGTTCAATCGGGAACCGGAGTCATCATCGGTTCGGCTAGCCAATAAAAGCCGTCCTAAGACGAACCGGAAAGGACCTATCGGAACCAATAAAAACGGGTTAACCAGGCCTCATCACAGGGATCAAATTCTTTTTATTTCTCCGGTTAATGGTCACAGGGTATCGTCGTCGCAACGCGCGGGTACCTGCTATCTTTGTAAGTATACAGAAGTTAAAAAGGCTAGAATATTTGATTGGAGGGTTATATTCATATTTGTATGAATGATTTCAACAAGCGTGATTACCCGCGCGTTGCTGCGGGTCGTTAATTTTTTTCGCGTAGTTGCGAGGCATTATTATTTTTTATTTTTTCAATTTTGTGTAGTTTTATTTTTTCGGCCTCATGTTTAATAGTTTGTTTTTTTTCCTTATATGAGCTTATGTGTGGGGCTCATATTTAAAGGTTTCTTTTTTTGGCTATGCGGGTTTTTTTTTAATATAATTTTATAGGAACACGGCGTTTTTTTATTGTATTCTGTGTGGGCTCGCATAGAATAAAACGACGTAGTTTTGTTCTACACGCTACAGTGCTTAAATCAATATTTAATGACGATGAGGACGATGTCGATATGTTTAACAATGATGCATATGCATCCTCATTCGACGATGCAAATTACTAATTTTTTTGAGTCCTTGAAAGATGATGTAGACAAGTATTTTAGACACTTTAAAGACAATACTGATTTTATATACTTAAAGATGATTCAGAAATTTATTTTCCATATATGATGAGTGAGTATTGATATATATATTTATTGATGTTTGTTATGATGGACTAATTAATAATGCAATACTAAGAATTTTTTATTCATCGTGAGAAGTTAAATGATGATAAATCACTACAAAATGTGTGACATTTGGTCACTATAGCAAGTGTGAGCAGAAGATATGAAAAGAGTAACTAAAAGTTATTTTGTCAACTCCTACTAAAAAAATAAGAGTAAGTAATAACGGTATCACTAAAAGTCTATTCTTACACAATATTTAGTAAGCAAAATGGTCAATTTTTTAGTGTCTTTCCTCTTTAGTAAGAATAAGGTGTCAATCTCTTTTACACCAAAGTCTATTTAAATTCTTTTAGCCACTTTCTTTTACAACTAAGAGTAAGCAAATGTAAGAAATGTAAGCAAAGGAAATCTTTTGGCCACTTTCTTTTACAACTAAGAGTAAGCAAAGGTAAGCAAAAGAAATCTATTAGCCACTTTTTTTTTACAACTAAGAGTAAACAAATGTAAGCAAAGGAAATAATAATATACCAAAATCATTTTTAAAACATAAATATTTTCCAGATTCTACTTTCTGGTTTTCCAGATTCTATATTATACCAAGATCATATTCAAAACAAAAATATTTTTCAGAATTTGATTTTCCATAATCTAAACAAAGTAATCTCATTCGGCATATAAATCGTTTACATTATATAAAAAATACGATAACACTTCTTAAATCATAATCGGATTTAAAATAGAAATACTAAAATATCAACACATAGAAAAATATCATATGTTTGAACAAACAAATCTGGGGTTGATTACGATTTACAGAAAATGAATAGCTTCTAACTTGCAGGTGACATAACTCATCCGACGACGATCCTCATCTTCCCTATTACATCAGAAAGTATTGATAGTTATAATTTTACAATGATCATACTTTGTCATACAAGTTATAGCTAGACGAAGATTCGTTATTTAAACTCGACCTGATGTAACAACGATCAGAATTCTATTATGTCTGCGATATGCACATCAAACTAAAGTACTCAACAACTTGCTAAGATCACAACAGTGCGAACATTAGAAATAGATGAGATAAAATGCAAACTTCAAATGTAATTTGTCCATCGGCTAATTACATATTTTGACTTGCATACAAGATTATTGTTTTTTAATCTTAACATCAGGCAACCATTGTTTACGGTTTTATCGTTGCATTAATACTATTAATAGAATCGCATAATTTAG
>BQNB010041966.1:0-46424 GCA_026074375.1 Tanacetum coccineum
TTAAAATTAAAAGTGAACGCATACGAGAAAAAAAATAAATAGTGAAATTAAATAGTATTGTAAATGACCTGAAAATACGGAATGTCACATCGCATGAATTGACTCTTAATCTCGAAATTGACATTGCCTCCGATCTCTGGTTTAACCACGCCCGGTGTCTGGTTTCCTCGAGTCAACGTCAAATATTGTTCCAAGGTGAGGTTGTCGATATTTTCCCCAGCCATAATGATTCCTGAAAAATAAACAAAAACTAGTGCAGAAATGAAATGCAAAGAATAAAAAAGTCAAATTACCACTAATTTTTAGCTCTCCGGCAGCAGCGCCAAAAACTTGATGTTTATTTTCTTTTAAAGAAACAATTAACAAGTTTTAAATTTATAAAAACTCGTTTACCGATGTTTACACGCACTGACGGGCAGAGATCCCGGTCGTATATAATGTAGGATTGGTAAATCCGAGGTCGTCTCAAGAGCTAAGTTTAGATTAGTTATAATTTGAAATGTCACAGGTTTGAAAATGGTTTTGAATAATTTTGAGAATTAAGACGGAAAGTAAATGCAAAAAAGTAAATTGAGAAGAAGACTATAGGGAGAAAAGCGTGCTAACCTAGTTACTTCATTACTATTGTATATTACATGTTTCCTAGTGCAACGTCTAAGTATCGTTTTATTAGTGTTCTAAATTGACAGATCTGAATTGACATTCGAGGTCTGTCCTATACTTTCATGGATCCCAATTGCTCGAAAGTCTCGATGTTAAGGTATCCTGGATGTAGCAATTAAGTACCAACCATCCAAAAGACTTGTCAATAACCTAATTAGATTATTAACTCTCTCTGAAAGAGTTCCTGCGCTTGTTTAAGTATTTAGGGTAATTAAGGCGGTGATCAGATCGATTCCTACAATAGGATAGATTCCAACTTATCCTAGTACCTTTGTAATCCTAAGTTCAGCGGTTTGCCTAATAAAAGGACTAACCAGATCCAAACTACCTTTAATATTGCCAAAACGCAGGGATCTATGACAAGCTATAAGGATATCTCATAAAACGATAATTAAACATGAACCATTAATCAATGCATTAGTAATTACATAACTAGGCCAGCACTAGAAGTTCTTAGCCACTCATGGTAACAAAACAGTAAGAAATAATGGAGGAATTCATTGATCGAAAGCTCGTAATTCTTATAGGTTTTGTTTACAAATGATTAAATACAAAAGTAAGTAAAGTGATTTCTCCCTTGGAATTCAGATGGATTTCTTCGACCTTTGGAAGCTTGGTTCATCCCTTGATGCTGTGGTAGAAGGGTTGATGATGAATATGCAGAATGAGGGCTCTATTTATACTTTTCAAACTTGTTACGGTGTAACCTTTATGTGTGGTTACGCCGTAATCATGCTGATGCGGGCTTCCTTATTGTAGGCAAAAATGATGTTACTGCTTAACTTCAGCTCCTTGTTACGTCGTAAAGCTGACTCGGATGACTCATCAATCCATAATAAGATGTGTTACGGCGTAAAATTTGCAAGTGATTATGCCGTAACCTTGGTGATGACCATTCTTGCCTTAATTATGTTACGACGTAACCTTTGCGGGTCGGTTACGCCGTAAAATTTCTTAAAAATCCATATTTGCTTGTTTTTGTGTCCAAATCCCATGTTTCTTGCATAAATGCTTAATTTCTTCATGAAAACAAGAAAAAATGATTAAGTACCATTTTCAGGCATTTATGAGATAATTACATGCATTTTGATAGGAAAATTGATACCCAAAAGTATTAAATATTTAATGTTATCAATAGGTTAACTTGAAGATAGTCCAAACTCAAAAGTGCTCAAAGTACAAGTGTTTACGCCTTATGGAAGTCTAGCTAGAAGATGATAAAGAATAAAGACCAAAAGTTAGACCAAGTACGGCGCACTTCTCCACACGTACGCCGCACTTAAGCCTGGAGGTAATGAAAGCAGTAAATACCTAAAGTAAGGCGCACTTTTATATTTGTGCGCCGCACTTCTTCCAAGCATTAATGATTTCTAACCGACCATAGGCAAAGTACGCCGCACTTTTTATAAAGTGCGCCGCACTTCACCCCTCGACCATCCTCTAAATAGAGATGAACTTCACCCTATTTCACACAAACTTCTAACAAATCATCTCCGATAATTCTCTATCCTTCCTTGGTGTTTTAAGCATGAAATTCCAGCAAAAAAAACGTCAAGAAGACGGGTTTTATACGTATTAGAATAAACAGGGTAAAATGGATTCGATATTTGTAATCGGGTTCTTTTGATCCATTATCGATCCGAATCACGTATGTTTCTCATCATTTCCTTTATCCTTGTTATTATGAACTCCGTAGCCATGAGAGGCTAAACCTCTTATGACTACTCGGTTATGTTAATATAATAAAGAAGCGTTTGGTATTATTATGATCTTATTAATCTCAAGTTTATTTTGAAATCCTATCGTATTTGATCTTGTCAACTTTGTTCATCAACTTTAATTATATACGTATAATGGTATAGGTCGAAAGACCTATTGTGTACTATATAGTTTTAAAGATTTGTCTACGATCTATATCATTTGGTTGGAGAAATCCACTTATGTTAATTGGTAAACAAAATAGATTTAAGACAATAGTAACTTGATTAATTGAGTGACACATTTGATTAAGTTAAACTAATATAAGTCTTGAGTTAAAATAATTAATTTGTGAAAACGTTTTTTGACGAGAAAACCTTTTTATAGGTTAAGAATAAAATCGAAGACCATAATTATCACCATCGCTGCTGAATTATATGAAACTATCCGATTAGTCATATCTCTTTATCATTGAATTCAACCGTTATCATTTACTTGTTATTTTACTTGAAAAGATTATTATAATTTGTTTTAACTCTTGTGATTATACGAACATAACCAAATCCATGTGGACGAATTGGTCTTACCTGAAATATTATACTATATACGTGGGTTATACTTTACCCGTGTGTTGGTCTAAAAATCAGTAAAACTAGTCTTATAATTTAAAGCTTTCTCAACACATTAGATTCTCTTTTTCACTTGGTGTAATAATGAATTATAACAATATAGGAAATGGAAGAAATTAACACTCACTACCTGTCATAGTATATAGATTGCCATAAGATTGATAAAGGATCAAAACCTCCACCATTCTGGCATAAGCACCTAGGAATTACTATCAAAGAGGTCTTTTAAAAGGTTGTAACATTAGGTGTAGGGTAAAGGAAAACACGGTTAATGATACGGGGGAAATTTTACTTGTGACAAGCTAATCATTCACAAGAATACATGTAAAAGGCATTTCTAAGCCAAGACTCGACAAAAGATAGGACAGTGATACGCAACTCTACATCAAACTTTTTCTTTTATTTTCTTGACTCTTTCTTGACATAAACAATAGCGAGATGGCAACCCGTATATTCTAATAGATTTTTTTTTTGCTTTTTTCATGTTTTTTCTATTTTTTTCATTTTTTTATATACACTTTTGCCCTGCCATCTGTTGAAACTAAATAAATATACATGACTCAGGATTTATAACAACACCCCTACACTTGAGTTTTTTAAATACTCAATAATAAACTAACCAATGACATAAATTAGAAGGATCAACAAAACATGGAGTATATTAAGCACGTATGGGGGTAATAATATGACTTTATTCCATATTTCTCCATAAAATAAAAACTACCATGAATCCCAATCGTCCCAAAACTGTGTACACTAACAATAGACTCGACTTAGCAACCATGTAATCAAGTAAATAATTAACTAGGGTTAAATAACTGTGATAATAATAACGTACTAAAAATGAGTACATACAAGGAAGGCTAATGCAATTTGGGTGTAACATTTAGTGGTGTGTAAACAATGCTCTTTATTAATAATCCGGAATCCACTAAAAAATTACGAGAACCGCAAAAAGGATAGGCTCAGAAGGGTGTACTAGGGGTATCTTGCACTAAAAAGGAGTGCATAGCAAGGGGGTGAGGGTAGTTATATGACCAATGAGATCATCATAACTATAAAAAACGTTGGCTAAAAACAAGGGTTATCCTTATGCCTCTTATCACTTAGTAAATCCTAATCACACGAATGCAATCTGACTAGCAGTCTCGGGATGCATCACTAATGCAAGTTCTAGAATCTTTAATACTACCGATACACTCTCAAAAACATTAAAAATGAATGCTTTTATTCCTAAAAATCTAGGGGTGAACCTCACATTTTGGGGGTGGAAATTTTGAGTGGTAGAGTCTTTGTGATAATCATATAAATCCTATCCATGAGACGCTTCTAATACTACAGTTTCACCAATATATGCCATAAAAAAATTAAAATTTGGGTCAAAATTACTGTCCTAAACTATGTTTCGATATATTACACATCTTACTAAGAACAAAGCAAATGCAAATGAAAGAATAATCTCTAAGGCTTTTATTACCCTCTATACTTATTTTGAACATTGTCCCCAATGTTCTACAAGTACCCGAAAAATGAATAAATGGAAGATAAATAAAAAGCGAGAGAAACTAATACTCCCCTGGTTTGCTCAATATCGGAGAAGAAACTAAATGATCCGGCTAAATCTTCATCAAAGAATCGTCCAAATAAAAATCCAAAGAACTTCCAAAGTCTCCTCATCTAATATAACCTGAAAATCAAAGACAAAAAATAACTATACCTAGCATAAAATCGGCGGTAAATAATATACAACCCTTACTATTCATAAATTAAAATCCTACGAAAGCAATAGAGATAAAATGTTAGTACTAATGTAATCATGGCTTTCTGCAAAAAATTGGTATTTTAAAAATTCTAGAAATTAAACAAAAATAACTTTTCAAAAATTCAAGAAAACGCGGATTTCTCCACTGCTATAGTGCTGACGCCGTCAGGCACACCTGACAGGTTTTGTGTTTTCTTTTTCTGAATAAAATTCTACCAAAATAACCTATTATTGATTTCTTGGAAAAAAATTCTGCATAAACCACGGAAACGGTTAGTACGAACATATGACTCAAAACAAACAAACAAAACATAAAATGTGAATTAACTTAAATTGTCTATTTTACATGTTTGAAATGGTTTTTTAAAACCAGATACTTTCCCTACATTTATATTTTACAAAATACCTTTGATTGAAATTAAAACGAAGTTAAAGACAAAACAAAGGATGATCACACATAATTCAAACATATAAGACAAATAATGAAAATTAAAACATAAGACACTCCTAAAATGCATGAAATAAAAAGATTGGGTTGCCTCCCAATAAGCGCTTTGTAGCACCCCCAAATAGGGTCGTGGTGAAATAAGGGGCTGAGAGTGTTACATCATAGATCAATAACACAAGATATAAGAACGACCTCTATATAAGTCGTTTGAAAATGATACATTGGATTAAATAAATTGTTTGTTACAAAAGCCCAAGGCTTAACTTGTTCATTCTTGTAAATGTAAAAGATTTTAATACATAACAAATACTCCAAAATGTAATGCACTTAAATCTTTATGATAATGTGACTCTAAAATAATGACCACCAATGTATCCTTGTTCTTGCCTTATTGACCTGAGAAAAACATGCTTTAAAACATCAACATAAAGTTGGTGAATTCACAAGTTTAAGTAATGTATAAAGTAGGACCACAAGATTTCCAAGTGTAAGACATGTAATACATACAATATCTCAAAATGTAACTACGAAATGCACTAAGCTCATGACACTAAAGCTACAACATATATGTATGCAAATTAATGCAAATAATGTGCCCTGTATAGATGTTCAACTCGCAACATCCAAATTGTTCCGACATGGTATACATTCGTCGTTTCGGTACCTTTGAAACTAGTGAGCGCTACTCACCCGCACGGGGATGTCAATCCCAAATAGATGTATTCATAACATTTGCGCTTACAATCCAGTAATTAACAGTTCATGATTCATGGGCATAGTGGGTTGTAGCTACTTAGGCAAACTCGTAATTTGTTTAAAGTGTACTTGCGTCCAAATGTAAAACAATGCATGTTTCTTACCTCGAGAATTGTAAATCATTAGAATCGTATAAAAATGAGGCTATGAACTCACCTTAAGTGAATGATTTGATTATCTAAATCAAATAAGTAAATCGTCTCGCGAAATCCAAATGCAACCTAATTAATTATAGGTCGTATGAGTATAATGTATTTAATGTAAATACAATATCATAATTTATATAGTTACACCACCACCTAAATAGTTTTTGTTTAATTGAAATGTTGAACACAATATTAATATATTTTACTTGGTTAAATAATAGTATAAGTATTTGTATCGTAAAATAAAATGTTATCTTTGTCCAACAATGTTTTATTTGATAATAATATATGATTTAGTATTTTTTATTGATTATATAATGGTATTATATAATTAGTTTAATTGTTTTTATAAAATAGTGCATAAAGTAAAAATAGTGCACATGGTTTTATAAACCTTATATCTTTATCATTTTAACTCCGTTTTACATGTTATTTATATCCATGGCTTCGTTTTAAGAAAATAAATCAAAATATTATATTTATAATATTTTAGCTACTGATGAACAATAACTTTTACAGATTATGTAAAATATATAAAACTATTTTATGTATTTAATTATATAAAACTTGTAAAAAAGCATAAACTCAATTCACTTTAGATATTCATTTCCTTGTCTTTATATGTATGGAATCGTGACGAGGTAAACTATTTAAAAAAAATACTCACTGTTTTATAAAAATCTGAGTCAAAACAGAAAAACCAAAACAGTTTATAAAAATAGTTTTATAACTTTAAATCTTTCAAAAACCGTAACTCATTCGTTATAGCTTTGTTTTGTTTTATATGCTTGGAATCCTCATGACATGTACTATCATCATAAAATATTTATACATTTTTCCCAGGTTTGAAACAGTAACCACTTCTATAAAATAACTTTTATAAAAACACTTTTATATATTTATTTTTCGTAATCTTGTAAATGTCATACCAACTTCGTTATAGCTCGGTTTTTTAAGTTCTATATATATTTAGAATCATCATGAATTGTACTATTTTAATAAAATATAAAACAATTTTTATATTTTTCGAATTAAAATAGTAGGTTTTGAGAATTTAATTTAAATGTTTATAAAATTGTTTTTATAAGTTTTTAACTTAATTAATTTGCTACAAGTCATCTACTATACTTAATAACACTTCTTGCATATACCTTAGGTCCTTGAATTTATGTCATCATATTGTGTCCAAATTGTCCAAGAAAAATGTCCATCATATTTATTTACTTATATAAACTATATAAATAAATAATTAACCATAACTTTACAGATAATTATATAAATTATCTATTGCTTGTAAATCCTTAAATAAAACATATCCTAAACATCATATTTACCATGAACAAGTATTCTTTGAGTTCATATAAACTTGCAATATTTTATAAACATGTATAAAATATAACTAGGTGATGTTACCCGTATTATACAATTATATAAATTTATGAAAGAATTACTTTGAAGGATCTAAGGTTTATAGAAGACTTATTATAATGTGTGAAGATGATAAACAACAATCAAACCCACAAGTATTAACCAAAATACTTGATATAAAACCTAGCTTCACAATGAAACCCTAAATCTTTTCACTTGTACAAATCCTTATCAAACACCAACCAGCTTCCAATAATCTTTGCAATACCTTAGATATGCCTAATATCAACCTTTGTATACTTGTATCTTTGTAGAAATCAAAAATTATGAAAACCCTAAGTGTTATAAATGAGCCGTGGGTTTTGTGTTTGTTAAGAGAGTTTGTGTGTTTTTGTTTGCTTGAGAAATGAAAGAGTAATCTAGTTCATCTAAGACATGCCTTTTATAGTCACTAGTAATGTATAAACTACCTTAAACAATACCATGGTCTTGTAGTGGTTAGAGTACAAAGTGTAAGAGCTCTCCTCCTCCCTAGGAGGAGGGATTAGCCAAGAGTGAAGGAGTACAAAGTTGATTAGCCAATTACTAGGAATATGGGATTTAAGATACTTATGTGTAAGGTTACAACTTGTAAGTAATACTAGTGGGGTTTTGAATGATTTATTTATTGTGTAAACATGTTATATCCGGCCATAGGCTTTATTAAGTGAAAAAATGAAATAAAACTTAGGTATTGGGTATAATAGTGGGTATTTGTTTGAGTATAGATGGGTATTGGTGCTTCTGGGTACGCTTAAATGTATTTTCATGCGAAACGTAAACGCTTTACGTAACCAATAAAAATAAAATATGAAAAGTTATAAATTATCCTTGTAATAGTTATATAACACTTGCTTGACGTAAACTTTTATTTGTTTGATGTCTGTTTACGTTGAATGATGATTTTTAGTTTACACGATTTAACTAAACAATGAAAATTAAAAGCAAACGCGTAAAAGCCTAAAATTAAATAATGGAAAGAATTGAGTCGTAAAATGACCTGAAATAACGGATTGTTATAGTCTTCCCCAGTTAAAGGAGCCTTGTCTACAAGGCTCAAGATGCGGCACTTGTCTAGGGTGCGGCTTTTGTGAAGAGATTCGGATACTTCTTCCGGAATTGATCTTCATGTTCCCATCTGAACTCAGGATCTCTCTTGGAGTTCCATCGAACCTTGATAATTGGGATGCGGCTTTGCTTCAACCTCTTGACTTTACGATCCATAATTTCCACTGGTTCTTCAACGAAGTGGAGTTTATCATCAATGTGTATTTCATCCAACAGAATTGCCAACGGCTCGTCGGATAAACATTTCTTCAAATTGGATACATAAAATGTGCCATGAACCCTGCTTAGTTGAGGAAGTTCAAGTCTGTAAGCAACGGTTCCCACTTTGGCTAACACCTTAAAAGGCCCAATATAACTCGGGTTCAACTTCCCCCGTTTACCAAAACAGATAACCCCTTTCGCCAAAATAGATAACCCCTTTCCAAGGTGATACCTTCAACATGACTCTGTCTCTTTCTTAAAATTCTAGAGGTTTACGCCTCACATCGGCGTAACTCTTCTGGTAATCATGAGCGGCTTGAATTTTGCTCTTGATTTGAATGATCTTTTCAGTAGTCTCGTGAATAATCTCTGGACTGATGAGTTGAGCATCTCTGACCTCGGCCTAGCAAACAGGCCATCAACACTTCTGACCATAAAGTGCCTTGAATGGGGCAGCTTTAATGCTAGCGTGATAGCTATTATTATACGAAAATTCGATCAGAAGTAAGTGCCTTTCCCATCCATTCCCAAAATCTATCACACAAGCGCGCAAGATATCTTCTAGTGTCTGGATGGTTCTTTCGCTTTATCTATCGGTTTGCTGATGGTAAGCAGTACTCATATCCAAACGAGTACCCAAAGCCTTTTGAAACACCCTCCAAAAATTTGACGTAAATTTACCATCACGGTCACAAATGATTAAGACTGGTATTCCATGTCTCGTGACTACTACTTTCATGTATAGTCTAGCCAATTTGTCCATGGAGTTATTTTCCCCCATCGGTAAAAAGTGTGCAGACTTAGTAAGATAGTCTACAATTACCCAAATGGTATCATAACCACTTGACATCCTTGGGAGTTTGGTGATGAAGTCCATGGTAATATTATCCCACTTCCACTTAGGAATCTCAGGTTGCACCAACAAACCAGATGGTTTTTGGTGTTCAGCTTTGACCTTTAGGCATGTCAAACACTTGCTAACATAAGTGGCAATGTCAGCTTTTATGTTGGGCCACCAATATAATTTCTTCATGTCTTGATACATCTTGTCGGAACCCGGATGAATAGAATATTTTGACTTGTGGGACTCATTCATAATCAAAGCCCTTAGGTAACCATAGTACGCGGTTCTAACTTTTCTTTCCTAGGGTTGTCTGATTCTCTTAAATTTTCGATCTGCATACCTCCCACATCTTTAGCACCGAGGTTTTCTGGTTTTCTTGCCTCAGTCTGAGCTTCCAATATTTGCTTGGGAAGATCCAAACCAATGGTCATCACTAAGGCTCGAACCCATAATTACTTAATTCGTTCTTTCCTGCTCAAAGCGTCAGCCACTACATTAGCTTTCCCTGAGTGATAACGAATTTCACAATCGTAATCACTGAGCAACTCTAACCAATGACGTTGCCTCATGTTTAACTCATTCTGGTCAAGGATATGTTGTAAAATTTTATGATCAGTGAACATGGTACACTTTATTCCGTATAGATAGTGCCTCCAAATCTTTAGAGCAAACACTATTGCTCCTAACTCTAAGTCATGAGTTGTGTAGTTCTTTTTATGAATTTTTATTTATCGTGATGCATAAGCAATCACCTTCTCGTTTTGCATTAAGACAGCACCTAATCCTTTATGTGAAGCATCACAATAAATAATAAAGTTCTCAGCTCCTTCAGGTAAAGCCAAGATAGGTGCACTGCATAACTTCTCCTTTAATAGTTAGAAAGCGGCTTCTTGTTTGTCACCCCAATCAAACTTGACCTTCTTCTGGGTTAGCTTGGTCATTAATTTGACAATCTTTAAGAATCCTTCAATGAATCTTTGTTAATAACCAGCAAGACCTAAAAATTGACGAATCTCTGTTGGTGACTTAGGAGATGCTTAATCTTTAATTGACTCGATCATGGCGGGATCCATGTGAATGACCTTATTTTCAATCACGTGTCCGAGGAACTGTACTTTGGGAATCCAAAATTCACACTTAGAAAATTTTGCATACAACTCCTCTTTATTAAGCAATTCCAAGATTAACTTGAGATGCTCTTCGTGCTATTGCTTGGTCTTTGAGTATATCAGAATATTGTCAATAAAGACAATCAAGAATTTGTCCAGGTATGGTTTGCAAACCTGATTGATGAGGTCCATAAATACAGCCGGTGTGTTAGTCAAACTAAATGACATCTTGAAATTCATAGTGTTCATATCGAGTTCTGAATGCGGTCTTCAGGATATCTTCTTCATGAACTCTCAGTTGGTGATAACCTGATCTCAGGTTGATCTTCGAGTAGACACTTGACCCTTGAAGTTGATCAAATATATCGTTAATTCTTGGAAGTGGATAACGGTTCTTCACTGTTAGTTTATTGAATTCCTGGTAATCTATGCACATCCGGAATGATCCATCCTTCTTCTTGACAAACAAGATCGGAGCTCCCCAAGGTGAGGAACTGGGTCTTATAAAGCCTTTGTCGAAAAGTTCCTGCAGTTGATCTGTCAATTCTTTCATCTCAGACGAAGCCAATCGATAAGGCGCCCGTGCTACAGGTGCATCACCAAGTACTAAATCAATTTGAAATTCTACTTGTCGGGTTGGTGGAATACCTAGAAAGTCCTCGAGAAATACTTCAGGGAAATCTCAAAAATAGGTACATCTTCAAGTCGCTTCTCCCCTGACTTGTATTCAGCCTTCTTTGCGGTAACATGTGCCAAAAAGACATGACATCCTTTCAACAAATACTTTTCCGTTTTGGTGCACGATATGATGTTTAATCGAGACTCATGCTTGTTGTTGCTTCTGTCACCACGAATAATTAAGGTCTCATCCCCAAAAGGAATACGGACGATCTTCTCATTACAGAAAATTACAGCATGATACTTGGATAACCAATCCATACCAATTATGACGTCAAAACTACCAAGCTCTACGGGCATTAGATCAATGTTGAATGGATGATTCAGAAAATTTAATGTGCAACCCCGTATAAGTGTATTAACTCTAATTATTTTACCGTTAGCTAACTCAACGTCATAACCATAGTCTAGTATAGTTGGGATGATATCAATTAAAGAACTAAATGCAGTAGACATAAAACTCCTATCGGCACCACTATCAAATAAAATCAAAGCATAATGGTTGTTTAGGAGGAACATACCTGTGACAACATTGGAGTTCAGGTTTATCCTGGTAGTGCCCACAGCATAAGCTTTTGCTATAGCATTACCATTTCCAGCCTCATTTCCCTGATTTCTATTCTTTAGCTTCGGGCAATTACTCTTGAAATGGCCCTGAGTTCCACACTCAAAGCAAGTAAGAACTCTTTGATTTACCCCTTCGGCTCTCTGGTTGTTGTTGGCAGCATCTGGGCTTCTACAGTCCTGAGTTAGATGGTCAATCCTCTTGCAGTTGGCGCACTTAGGAGCACACTGTCCATCATGATGGTAGTTTCATTTAGGGCATAAAGGTTTAGATGATTTCTTCTCCCCAGGCCCTGCAGTATAGGTCCGTGTCACATTGTGCCTTTTAAATGGCTGCTGCTGGTTTTTATTGTTCCTTGAAGTGTGCTCAAACTTCCTTTTGTTTTCAACTTGACATTCAGCCAAAGTATGGATCTTTTGATCCATCAGTTCGGTTGCAAACTCAATTGTATCCTGCATTTTCTTTGGCTTAGACGCCATCACACTTCCTTGGATCATGTCGGGAAGACCACCGACATATTTTTCAACTTCATCCGATTCTTCGGGAAACATTCTCGAGCACATCAATGCCAACTCTTAAAAACGTTGGTTATAGCTTTCCACATAGGTACCTTTCACCTTTAGGTTCCACAGTTCAATTTCAAGCTTCTTGATCTCGCCCCTTGGGCAGTACTTATCGGTCATCATCTTCTTTAAAGTTTTCTAAGTCATTGCATATGCAACATCATGACTGATAGTCTTAATGTGGGAGTTTCACCACGTCAAGGCATTTCCTTGAAGAGTACAAGTAGCAAACTTGATTTGACATGCGACTGTGCAGTTGCTTATATGGAAAACAGATTCTATCTTTTTGAACCACTGAGTAAGACCAACAACTCCTTCAGTATCCTTGAAATTCAGGGGTTGACATTTTAGGAAGTCAGTTTAGGTGCACTCACAAACAGTAGATACCTATGCTTCCTTTCCGCTACCACCGGGAGTCATGAATACACATGGCTATCAATCACCATTCTACTGTTCTGTTTGCTTTTAAATAGTCTGCCAATGGCAGAGCAAAAGTATTCAGCAACTCCTTGGGATATAAGTGCCTTAATTTGAGCATCGGTCATAGGGGTAGTGGTGGTTGTTGTGGCAGTTCTTTTCTTTGGTGGCTATTTCTTCAAATTTATAAGAAAATATAATACACGTTAGATTTCAAACAATCATAAACGCGACATGACATATGCAAAATAAATAAAATAGGATCACAACACACAGCGAGATATACAACTAGAGTGAAATCAACAATGACATAAATAAATCAACATCTATATATAACAATGTCGATAATCATACATGATAGCTTGGTTACAATGACTAGTACAATGAGATACAAAATGAAAATATGGTCCTAAGGCAATGCTAGCTGGGAGTTACCCATAATACTTAACATGCCATACAAGATAGCTAAAAGATGAACAAAATCTCTGCAACCTACTAGCTGGGAGTTATCCATAAAACTTAGCAGGCTATGCAGGATAGCTAACAAATGATACAATACTGACAGCTACTACCAGCATCAGCTGGTCCATTTAGTAGCTATGGATCTCTAGCGGGCTCTAGCTCTCTAGCCTCCAATGTCTGAATACGTCCAAGAGCTATAGTCAACTGTGTCTGAAGTGACAAAGTTTGAGCTATCAATGTCGCAACTAGAGTCTCTAGTGATCCAATGCGAGTATCCTATGTCTGAATCTGAATCTCATGTGTGTTCACCTGTGTGTGATATGCTTGGAGCTCAGCATGTACTGCCTTGATGCACTTCATGAAATGTGACCATGCCTCCCAAGCGTGTCCAGCCTCACTGTCTAAAAGTACAGCTGTGTAGCGGTGGAATCGCCTATCTCTAAACAACATGTTGACTCGGCCTCTCTAAAGAGCTTTGTCATCCTGGGCGTCCTCCAATCGAACATATCATGGGTATCCCAAGCAAGAGTAGTTGCAAGATCTATGACTCTCTGGCTCAAATCTTCCATAGTAGGTGCCCTCTCCTCCATGTCCCCAACCATGTCATCCCAAACATCCTTAATCCCATAGCCAACCTCTCTAGACATAAGACGTCCAGGGGTGGCATCCATAGTAGCAACATCCAATCCAGGCTGTCTAGCAGCAGCAGCTGCTGAACTCTTCCTAACCTCAAACCTACCGGTGGGAGTAGTTGTTAGGAATACGAAAGTATCAGTCACTTCCGTTAATATCATTAGATAGCTCGTTAAGTAATATTTGGAACCTTAATAAGCTAGCTTAGGAAAAGCCCATGGAAAGCCTATGGACAAAGCCCCATAGCAGGCCATATGTAAGGATATATAAACCCTTTCCATGCTATGGAAAGTGTTAGGTTCATAAAAAGTGTTAATTATGTGATTTAGTTATTAGTCTTTATTTTGTTTAGAATAAAGTAGTTTGTAATAAGGTATATTATTCTAAAAGTAAGAAATAGCATAATTGCCAAAGAATAGGGACTAGATGTGAAACATTAGAAAAATAAAGGAAGGGAAGCTTCATTCCTTCTCCTATAAATACCCCTTCTAATCATCATTAGAAGGTGATGCCTTGTAATAAACTTTTCCTTTTTCCCTCCATTTTATAACATTTGAAATTTGAATACTTGCCATCCTCTACTATTCTCTCCTAGCTTTCATGGTTGATTATGTATGATTCAAGATAAACAAGACCTAACAAGTGGTATCAGACGCCATAAGAGAATTAGAGTGATTCAATTTATGAGTTTTTAACACGTTCGAGAACCTCAAGATGATATTCGGTGAGTTCGGCTAAGATCGTTGAGCTTTCGAGTTTTGTTTTGGCAGTTATTTCGAGTATTTGGACGTATCGAGTGTTTTACTGAATTCGGTGACGTATTCTCGGAAGTGTTTCAGCATTCTCGAAAGTGGTTTAGTATTCTCGGTAGGGGTTTTTGTATTCTCGAATTGTTTTTCTTGGAAGTGTTTCAGCATTCTCGAAAGTGGTTTAGTATTCTCGGTAGGGATTTAGTATTCTCGGTAGTGGTTTACTTTTAGTTTACTCTCGATTGAAAAGTGTTGTAAAAGATATATACGCATTTTTGGTTTTATCGAAAACGTATATTAGGAATTTATTGATAAAACTCGGTTGCATATTGAGTTTTATACGTTTTCACACATTTTTAGTTTTATCGAAAAGTGTGAATAAGGATTTACAAGTTTGACTCTCAGAAATAAGCTTACAAAGTGTTAAAATATCACAAATTCACGGTTTTATCGTGAATTGGGATTTTGAAAACAAATTTGTCAATTTTAAAAACTCGGAGTACAAATTTGGTTCTATCGAATTTGACGTTATATGTGTTTTGGATTATTCAGTCATCATAAAATTCGGTTCTATCGAGTTTGAAAGAATCGATTTCTGGTTCATAGCATTTCCGAGTTTAATAGGTTTTAAGAGTACCAAGTTTGTTAGTATTCTTTGTCCGAGTTTTAGTTCTTTCCGAGAAGTGTATCAAGTTTCAGGCTACGTGATATCCAAGAACAGTGTTGTCCGAATTTGACAATTGTTACCGAGTTTGGAAATTTTCTCACAAATATCACTCATTTTCGTCTACAAAGATACAATCTTTGAATCATAAGAAACGTCAACATCCAAAACATATCAACAATCCCTTGCTGATGCCGGTTCTGAGACTAGGCCTCCCATGCTTAAAAGGGGTAGTTATATACCATGGGCAAACAGATTTAGACGATATATAAATCGGAAGAGGGAAAAACGAAAGTGGCTTAACAAAGTGCTTGATGAAGGTCCTTATCAGTTTGAAATGTTCATTCCTAACAATTTGACAGTTCTGAAATTGCAAACTGCTAAGGATTTACAAGGAGATGCGTTATTGCACTATGATGCTGAGATGGAGCTCATGAATCTGATTCTTCTTTCTATTCCAAATGACATTTATAATTTTGTGGATGCTTGCACTTCGGCCAAGGATATGTGGAAAAGAGTTGAACGTCTTATGAGGGGAACTATACAAAACAAAGTTGATAGAGAAACTCATTTTACAAACGAATTTGATCAGTTTGTTGCTGAACCAGGGGAAGCACTTGTTTCAGTTTACAATCGTTTTGCTCAGTTAATGAACGATTTGGAAAGAAATGACATGCATTTTCCAATTGTTACAATTAACACAAAGTTTCTGAATAGCTTGCAACCGGAATGGTTGAAATATGTTACCCAAGTTCGTCTTGCTAAACGTTTGACAGTGGATACGTTTGATGATCTTTTTTATTACCTTCAGCAATTCGAGAAACTGGTTAATGTCTCAAGAGCAAAGAAGTTAGAAAAATCTCATGATCCTTTGGCTCTCGTAGCACATACGGGTTTCTCTCCAGTACAACATATCATCTTATTAAGATTGACACATCCTACCATATCTCTGTGGTACAGATTATGAAGATGAGTACCCAGTCAGGGATGATGTTCACCGACAATTCTAAAGATCCTATATCATCTGCAATGTTGTTACTTGTTGATTATGAAGATGTTGTATGCATAGAATGTCATGTGATTATATAATAAATATTATTATATATGTTTAGAGTATATTTGAGATATATACAGAACAAGAAGGTCACAAATTGTGAATTTTTGTTAATGCGCATTTATGTGAACTATTATTTTGAATAATAGTATTCTTATTGGAATGCTATTGAATAAGTATTATATGATATTTCTAGATTATCATGGTGAACGTAATTCCTCCCGATCACGTGGATGATTTACCCATTGTTGAGCCGAATCAACACGATAATGTTCCTGTTGTTCCTGAGCCTGTCTTAGGAGATGAAGACGAGGACCCGGAAGAAGAACCTCAAGAAAAAGAAGATGATATGTGGTATGTGCTTAATTACACATACCTTTTTCCATTAAAAACGGACTTAAATGACCAAAAACAGACAAAAAAACTGTCAATATATGTTTGTTTTGCATTTGTGTTGTGCAGGAAACGGATATTCAGAAAAGGACGAAAAACAAAGCCAAAACGACAAAACTGAGCACGGAATGGAAAAGTGTGAAAAGACGAAGCCAAATCGAAGCCAAACAGTCAAAGTCAAAGTCATAAGGAAGTCAAAAGCAGAAGAAATATAACTTGAGGGACAAAAATTGCCAATTCCTAAAGTTATATTATAAAGGAAACAAAGACAAGGGCTGAATTTGCAATTTAGTTAAAATATAAGTAGAGGGGGCATTTCTGCCAACCCCTCTTATTTGTACTACAAAGGGACTAAGTTTGCAATTCGAGTTATAAGGTTGAGGGGGCATTTCTGCCAAACCCTCAACCTTGTATTACCAAAAGGACGAAAAATGCAATCCCACATATAACCTTTGAGGGCCAATCCTGCCACTTCTCTAATGTTATATCACCACAAGGACCATAATTGCAATAAGTATTAATGAGTTGAGGGGCTGTTTGTGTACAACCACCAAATCCTACCCTGCTTATCCCCATCCCTTTTTATAAAAACCCTTTCCCACCATTCCCAAAACCCAAGTACTGTACATCTTTTACCTTTCCATCCTTTTACCCTGCAACCCCAATATCACCCCTGGATAAAACCTCTCCCCCTCCTCCACTACCAAACCTCAGTCACATGTTGCCATGACACCTTGGCAATCCTCAACTTTTTCAAAGATAAAGAAGATTCAAGGGCTGTGATGGATTGCAAAGAAGCACAATTATCTTGGATGGCTGGGATTGATTTTTGAAGACACTCACACAACAAACACAGCTGCTGAACCTCTCACAAAAGAAACACAACCTGGAAGACCAAGGATGAAGAAACTAGTATAAATAGGACCCTTTTGTAAGCCAAAAAGGCATTCTAGCTTATTGTAGTTTAATTGTAATTTAAATTAAGTCATTTTAATCCTTTAAAAGCTTATTGCAACTGTTCTTTCAGCTTTGTATTGTTTTTAAGAATTAATGAAGCAATGAGGTTTTTTATGTTAAAATCCAATTGTTGAATTCCAAGTTCTCAAGTTATTAACCAATGCTTAATTGTGTTTTAAAAGCTTTCAATATAGCTTAATGATAAGCTGTTTTCACTAAGTAACTTAAAAAAGTTAAGTAGTTAAGAAGAAATCAAAAAAATTCACCAAAAAATACCACAGCTTAATTTTTTAGATGATAAGCAAACAAAGGATGTGCTTATGGACATTACCAGCTTATCTTTGATAAGATGGAGCTTGTAGACAAAGCTCTTAAAGAGCTTATTTGCCCTTGTTTAGAGCAAAGGGTTTGTAAGTCCTCTTTTCTTCATTTTAGCTTATTTACTTGCATCTGCTTATTTATTGCTTATTTATGCTTATTGTCTGTTTGAATGTGCTTATTTATGCTTATTAGTCATGTTTAATGCTTAAAATCCAAGTCTTGTAGTTTAGAATCTAATTGTGCAAGTTTTCTTCAAAATTTTCACTTTTAGCTTTTGTAAACTGTTGGATTTTTAATTTGCTTATTTTAGTGCTTATTTGCTACTGTCTTGTGCTTATGTGTGCTTAATATTGATGTGTGATTATGTTTTGTTGAGTCTCTATTAGGAATTATGAATTTCTAGTTCCTACTGTTCCTACTGGCAGTACAAAGTTCCTACTGGTAGTACAAAGTTCCTACTGGTAGTAAGATTTAGATTTAGTCTTCCTGGTCTTTTGGAAAGTCCTGGTCTTTTGGAAAGTATTAAAACAGCCTTAAAAAGCCATTTCAATACTTAAAGGGGTGTTTGGGTTAAGACCCAAAATGGGTCAAAAATGTCTAAAATTTCCTATTTACGGTTCAGTTTTCACCAATTTTTGATCTCACTTTTAGGTTAGTTAGATTAGGTTTTAGGTTATGATTTTTTGAGCATAAGCTCATTGGAGGGTGAACTAAATCTGTTTGAGGTTTGTTTAAAGTTTTGAGCTTATTTCAGTAGCTTATTTTAGGTCTAAAAGTGCTTATTCTCATTAAAATCCAAAAAATAGTAGTGTAGTCATTTGTGCTTATTGTGCTTATTTCAGTGGCTTATTTAAAAAAGTGAATAGGTGGGCTTAATAAGGACTCATTAGTGAGCTTATTTCCAAAAGCCCACTTTTCAGTTTGGCTTATTGGTGATTTTAGCTTATTTTTATTTTGGCTTATTTAGGAAAATTTTGGAGTTTACTACTTTTTGATGCAAATTGAGTTAAGTTAAGTTGTGTTTGGTTGAAAAAGCTTTTTGGAATCAGATTAAGCAACATATAAGCTTTCCAAAACATCTCTCCTTTTTGAATTTGAGCTTATTTTGAGTTTGTAGTGTCCAAAATACCAAAAACCAAAAATTTAAGCAACTTTCTGCAATCAGCAGCTAAATTGGCTTTTTGGAGCTTATAAAGTGCTTATTTTCGCAAGGTGTCTTTATTAAAGTTGCTTAAAAACATGTTGTGAACAACTTTCGTGTTTTGCGTTTTGGCTAAAAACGACTTTTTAAAATCAGCACTTTTTGGGGACTTGGACTAAAATCGGGATTGGGGTTCAGGGTAGGAAAAAAAAATTCTAGTTTATTCTAGTTGCTTATTCTTACTCCTGAAGTGCTTATTAGGGTTAGGTAAACATTCTGTTTTGTTTTATTTGCTTTAGTTTCTACGTTTCATTGTGTTTTGGTTAAAGCAAGCGGTACTAACTTTTAAAGTCAGCAAGTACTAAACACAAAGTTAGTACTGTTAGTTAAAACTGTTAGTAACTTACTGTTTTAAGTCCTGCTGAGTTTCCTTGCCTTATTTTACTTAATTGCTTTTTGAATTTTCTTATTTAGAGTTAGCTTAGTTTATTTGATTTGTCTAAGTTTATTTGAGTGAAAAGGGGAATAACGGTAGTATAGGCTTATTTGTGTTTTAGTGTAAAAGTTTTAAGTGTTTTTCCCAATTCTAGCTTTTATTCTTGTTCTAGCTTATGTTCTTTGTTTATTTTTATATACATTTGCTTATCAGTGTTAGTTCCAAATCATAACCTCATCCTTGTCATATTCAAACACCAATCATCAATCGTCTTTCGATTTTCCATCTCTAGCCTCGTTGGGACATAACGACCCGGGAACACTCTATACTGCTTCCGGTTTTCTTGGTCTCCTCCGCTATCCTGACCTGTTGCGTAGTTTTTATATATGTTTATATTTATTGATACATAAAAAGGTGTAAGTTTTCTGCGAGTCAATTTTTGGCGCCGCTGCCGGGGAGGCTAAGCGAATATCGTTACGTTGACACTTGTGTTGAATCTGTGAATATTTTCTTAAAAAAAAAAAGTACAAAAATATTTTTCATTTTCTTTTATTAATATAAGTATAATATAAAAATAAAAGAAAAAAATCAAAAATATAAAAAAATTGTCCATAAAAAAGAAATAAAATAAACTCCAAATTTATCAATTGTTCCTAACGTGTGGAACAATACAAATTTCCCAACTCGAATCAAAGATTTAAAACTTGCCATTATGTGTCCTTACGACATAACGGCTCACCTTGAATAGGTTTTAAACAACTACAAAGTGGGTATAAAGGAGGGTTTTGTCCAAGGAACAACGACCCGAAAGGAAGAAAAAGCTTCGTGCGCTAATTCCTACTTTCTTTTCCATCCCCCCCCTCCTTCTCCAACTACTACGGTCCTGCCTCCACTCCTTCCCTTATCCTCTCTACCCTCCTTCCTTACTCCTACCCTGTTCCACGTATTTCCTATTATTCCTCCTACTCCTTCTATCCCTCCCCTGTTTTCCTCCTACTTTTCCTGAACCACTAAAAATCATTCCCCATCCGTCCCCTTTCTTTTTCCTCTATCTACTCTTTGACCTGCCCCCCCTACTCCCTTTCTCTTGCCTGGACACTTTTCTTCACTACTCCCTAGGCTTACCGCCCCTTACCCCTTTCCATCACCTCTCCTCTCTCCGTTCCTTTCCTTTCCTTATCCCCACTCCTCTCCCTTACTCCTTGCTCCCTACAAATTATCCTACCTCCTTGTTCCCTCCTTGCTTTTACTCCTACTACCGTGTGCCTGGGTCTCCTTCCTGCCCTCGCCTAGTCCCTTAATACCCCTACTTCCTTGATAGTGTTACCTTGTACCCCTGTAGGTCCAACTTCCTAATATCTACTAACTCCTTCCTGTCTCTTTCTCCTCAACACTCTACTACGCATTAATTACCTCACATCTCTTACTCCCCTTCACTTCCTCCCCTTCGTACTCTCCGTCAACTCCTACCTTGAACTACTCCTACCCTTTATCCCCTTATCCAAACACCTATGTTCCTTTTCCCTTGCCAACTATACCGCTTCCTCTCCTTTCCTCTTACCTTTACCCTTATTAGGATCCCACGCCCCTTCCTCCCTCTCTTCTCCACTACCTTGCCTCCCTTACCTACACATTAACCCTTTTCCGCTCACCTGTGCGTTATCTTTTTGAGAGGCTACCGAGATGTAAGTAGATTATTTGTGAAGTTGTCTATCTCATTGTCCGTTAATACATTGTGAATAAAATCATAAAAAAAACCAAAAATGTCGTGTAAATTTTCTTTTTAAATTTTATTTTGTGCATGCGCACAAATCGTTCAAAAAGCCCGTAAACTCAACAACAACATAGTCCGACAAACTTCCTCACGTTGAGATCATCCAAAATCTTGAGAAACCCTGATAATCCTCCCATAGTTACGATGGCCGATAATCGTACTATGGCGCAACTGCTCGAAGCACCCACCGAGGGGTACGAGGATGCGATAGTTATTCCGGAAATCACCGCGAATAACTTTGAGATCAAGCATGGTCTTCTGAATCTTGTCCAAAATAAGCAATTTTTTGGAAATGATAAAGAAGACCCACATGCTCCACGAATCCGTTATTTCAACAAGATCACTTCTACGATGAAGTTCCCGAACGTCCCAAATACGTCGGTTAAACTTATGCTTTTCCCGTTTTCTCTCGAAGGGGCAGCCCGAATTTGGCTGGAAAAAGAACCCCCTCGATCAATTGAAACATGGGATGATCTTGTTTCGAAATTTATTAACAAATTCTTCCCTCCCTCTAAAACGACAAATCTCAGAAATGAAATCACGAGATTTCAGCAAAAATTTGATGAAACGTTTTATGAGGCTTGGGACCGTTTCCGTTTCAATGATCTTTTAAGGGGATGCCCTCATCATGGGTTTTCAGAATTGCATCAACTCGATACATTCTATAATGCCCTAAATTCGAATGATCAAGATTCATTGAACTCTGCTGCGGGTGGTAACTTTCTTGATAAAATGCCTCGAGAATGCCTAAAAATCATCGAGAGCAAATCTAAAGTTCGTCAATCACGAAGCAAGGCCATTGTTTCCAAAGTAAGTACAAACTCTTCCAACCCAGCATTTCATTCCGATGTTGCGGATACTGAAAGATATGGTTAGAAGCAAGATTCCTCGGATAAGAAAAGCCAAACTCAAGCTCTCCCGCCCCTGTAAAAGCATTGAGCAAAGTAGTGTTTTACCTCGGTGGTGCCCACTCATATCGTAATTGTCCGGCTACCGATAGCAACAATTACCGAGATAACATCCAAGAATACGTCTCGCAAGCAGCCGCAGCAAATTTTAACCATGGAAATACCGGTTACCGTCCGCCACCGATGGCAAACCAAATCAGACCACCTGGTTTTCCTCCCATGCAACACAACAACCAAGCCAACAATCAGAATCGTTGGAACCAAAACCAAAACCGTGGAAATGGTTATAACCAGGGTCAAATCCAACGACCCCAGGTTCAACAACAAGCCCCAATGTATCAACCCCCGGTTAATCAACACCCAGCTTACCAAGCTCCAGCTCATCAAGCTTCGGGTGTGTCAAAAACTGATTTTGAGAGCTATGTCAATGCTAATGATGCGGTTATGCAAAACATGCAAAACCAAAATGACAACATAACCGACATGCTCACCAAAAATCGTAAATTCCAACCAAGCTTCTGCTTCCTACTTCGAGTTCAGGTTCTCTCCTAGCAACACAATTTGCTAAATCCAAGGTGAATTGAAAGTAATTACCACCACGAAAAGCGGTGTTTCGTATGATGGAACCCCTCAAATTCCACCTCGCGGTGGTGGAAGTTGAAAACCGAGGAGACAAAGACAACGTGCTTCCTAACGGGGTACCAAAGACGTCCAACCCCATAGTCCAGATTGATGGAACCAGTGTCATGCTTAAACAAAAATGAGTTTAAACCATAAGAAGTTAAAAAATGAAATTTTGTGGTTATTGCGGTGGGGGTTTTAGAAGTTTACCATCCTAGGGTTAACAAGAAAAAAATCCGCGAAAAGTAACTACCTTTTAGCTTTAAAATTCCTGGAAATTTTTTCGGAATCTCCTCTTCGAGCTGATGCTTCGCGGATGCTCTCTCCTGCACAAAGCCTAATTGCTCCAATGTTTCAAGAAAGCCTTTTGAATCAACAAAGACAAGATCTTAGATATTTAACCAAACAACCGGTTTAATGAAAAATTTGCCTCGGCATTCATCTAAAGACATTTTTCCTGTAAAATTAGGAGACCCAGGTAGATTTCTGATACCGTGTGATTTTCCAGAGTTGGATGAATGCTTAGCCCCTGGCCGATCTCGGTGCAAGCATCAATCTAATGCCACTCTCAGTTTTTGAAAAGCTTAATCTCCAAGGACTGACCAAAACTAAGATGATACTCGAGTTGGCCGACCGATCGACTTCCACTCCCACCGGCATAGCCGAAAATGTTTTCGTGAAGGTTGGAACCTTCTACTTTCCTGCCGATTTTGTGGTAGTTGACTATGATGCCGACCCTAGAGTCCCGTTGATTTTAGGAAGACCATTTTTAAGAACGGCAAGCAGCCGTTGATTGATGGTACATCGTGATGAGATGACCTTAAGACATGATAACCAATCCGTGACTTTCAAAGTAGGTGATACGAAAAATTTCTCCTACAATGCCATGGAATCAGTTAACAAGATCAATCTTATTGATATAGCATGTGAGGAATATTCTCAAGAGTTCTTAGGTTTCTCGGAAGTATTAGCAAATGGAAATTCCATTCCATACTTGGAACCAATTGTTGATACAACTTCTCCCACCCTCACTCCATTCGAGGGTAGTGATTTCATTCTTGAAGAAATCGAGGCTGAACTTTCTGATACTTCATATAAGTCAGGAATTGATGATGCCGAATGTGATCCCGAGAAGGACATTCTTCTTCTTGAAGCTATCCTAAATAGTGAGCCCTTATCACCACTTCCCAACCATGCAAATTATTTTTCTGAGATTAGAAAAGAACTTAAGATTTGTGAAACCAAAACGATCTTGAAGACATCAGTTGAATGAATCTCCCAAGATTGAACTCAAGACTTACCTCCCACCTCGAATATGCTTTTTGAGGGTGACAACAAGTTACATATCATCATTGCTAAAAATTTGAGTGTCGTGGAGAAAGCCGCTCTCATAAAGGTGTTGCAGTCCCACAAGCGAGCCCTTATCACCACTTCCCAACCATGCAAATTATTTTTCTGAGATTAGAAAAGAACTTAAGATTTGTGAAACCAAAACCGATGAAACATCAGTTGATGAATCTCCCAAGATTGAACTCAAGGACTTACCTCCCCACCTCGAATATGCATTTTTGGAGGGTGACAACACAAGTTACCAGTCATCATTGCTAAAAATTTGAGTGTCGTGGAGAAAGCCGCTCTCAATAAAGGTGTTGCTAGTCCCACAAGCGAGCCTTCCGCTTGGAAACTCTCACGATATAAAAGTAATTACACCCAGAATTTATGTACACACAAAAAATTCTAATGGAAGAGGACTACACACCAGCGTCCAACATCCAGCGACGGTAAAACCCCAAAAATATCACGATGTCATAAAAAAAGAAGTTGAAAAACTTCTTGACGCTGGATTAATTTACCCTATCTCGGATAGTCCCTGGGTAAGCCCGATACACTGTGTACCAAAGAAAGGTGGTATTTATAACCGTAGTTGAGAAGAACAAAAATGTTGATCCCAACTCGATTGGTTACAGGATGTGGCGGGTAAGCATTGACTACCGAAAGTTGAATAGAAAGCCAACCCGAAAAGACCGACTTTCCCCACTACCATTCATGGACCAAATTGCTCGAGAAGGCTTGGCGGGAAACGAATACTATTGTTTTCTCGATGGTTTCTCGGGTTATTTCCAAATCCCCATCGACCCAAATGATCAGGAAAAGACAACATTTACTTGCCCATACGGAACCTTTGCCTACCGGCGCATGCCCTTTGGCCTCTGCAATGCACCAGGCACATTCCAGAGATGTATGATGCTAACTTCCACGACAGGATCGGAAAAAACAAAGGAAGTGTTTATGGATTGACTTTTTCGGTTTTTGGGAGTTCCTTTCTCTACATGCCTAACCCATTTGGAAAAGATGCTTAAAGCGTGTGAAGACACAAATTACTCTAAACTGGGAGAAAAAGCCATTCAAGTTAAGAAGGCATTGTTCCTTGGACCATAAAATCTCCAAGTCGGGATTAATGGGTCGATCGATGCTAAAGATTGGACGTTATCGCCAAGCTCCCCTCACTCCCGACTACTGTTAAAAGGTGTTCCGTAGTTTTCTTTGGCATGCACGGGTTTATAGAAGATTAATCCAGAATTTCTCAAAATAGCCCGTCCCATGACCCATTTTTGCTTGAAAAAGAGACTCCGTATAAAATTCTCCAAAGAGTGTAATTGAAGCATTGTAACCTCTCAAAAAGAACTAAAACTGAAGCTCTCTATCCAGATAGCCCCAGACTTGGATAAACCATTTGAACGTTATGTGCGATGCAAGCGATTTCCGGCCTGGGGTGCATCTGGGGCAAACGTCTGAGAAACATTTCAGGCCAATACATTACGCAGTAAAACGATGATGAGGCGGAATCAACGTTTACACCACGACAGAGAAAGAAATGTTAGCCGTGGTGTACGCATTCGAAAAATTCTGATCGTAAACCTTGTCATGAAGCAAATCACTGGTATACGGATCATTCCGCCCTCAAAGTATCTCTTTGCTAAAAAGATTGCTAACGAGATTGCTCCGATGGGTTTTCTTCTCCTTCAAGAGTTCACTTTGATGTATGTTGATCACAAAAGGAGCCTGAGAACCTAGCAGCTGATCAATCTATCACCTTAGAGAATCCTCACACGAGAATTAATCGATCCAAAAGAGATAAATGAAAAGTTCCTTCATTGAAACTCTTAGTTTTTCAGATTGCTGTTCGTGATACTAGTACCCATGTTTGCTGACAAACGGCATCGCAAACAACCATGCGGGAAATTTTTCGTGATCTAGGGATGTTCACCCAAGCAAGAAAAGAAAATTCTTCAAAGAACGTGAAGCATTATTTCTGGGAAGATCCCTTTCTTGTTTAAAATCTTGCGGATCAAGTTATATCGAACGTTGTAAAATTTGGCAAAGAAGCCCATGACATCCTCATGGCTTGCCACCGATGGTCCCCACCGTTGGACATCACCGTTGCTAATACACAAAGACAGCAAGAAAAGTCCATTCGATGTCCGGATTCTTTTGGCCCAGCAATCAACAAAGATGCCCATTGAGTTGTTAAACAACTGCAACTCGTGCCAGCTCAAGGAAATAATTTCACAACGTGATGAGATGCCACAAAACTGCCATCCAAGTTTGTGAAATCTTTGACGTTTATTTCTGGGCATTGACATATGGGGCCATTCCCATTCATCCAAAGGCAACAAATAACATCCTCAAGTGATGGCCGTATGATTATTTATCAAAATGGGTTGAAGCAAAAAGCGCTCCCCACCAATTGACGACCCGAGTGTTTGCAAACTTCTTAAATCTCTCTCTCCAGATTCGGTACCGCCTCGTGCAATCAAAAGTGATCGCGGAAGCCCATTTTTTGCAATGACCAATTGTGTGCAAAAGGTCATGCTAAATACAGAGTCACCTCATCGTCTCTCCACCGCTTATCATCCACAAAAAGATGGACAAGTTGAGGTATCCAATCGTGGTTGAAAACGAAAATCTCTTGAAAGACCGTAGGCGAAAATCGTACCCTCTTGGTCAGTAATCTCGAAATGCTTTATATGGGCTTTCCGGCACCTTACCAAACACCCATTGGGTTAACTACTCTTAAAGCTTGTGTATGGGAAGAGCATGCCATCTTCCGATGAGCTTGAACACAGGCCTACTGGGCAACTTGAAAACATACAACCTTGATCTGAAAACCGCTGTGACCATTGGAAAGTTCAACTGAATGAACCTAATGAGCTCCGTGATGAAGCTTTATGAGACTCTTTGATCTATAAAAGAAAAAACAAAAAGGATTTAACGACTCCAAGATCAAAAATCGCGTTTTCAACGACGGTTATCGCGTCTCTCCTCTTTAACTCTAGAATAAAAGATTTTTCTCAGGAAAGCTTACAACCCGCTGGACTGGACCATCACTGTAAACACCCAAGTCTTTCCTTACCGAGCACTGTTGAGTTATCTCAAGCCAACGGGCCGAATTTCAAAGTGAATGGTCATCGTGTTAAGCACTACTTTGGAGGGGACTTACCACAATTGGTAGTCCCGGATCTCCAAACATTCCCAAATGTCCAATAAATTCAGGTGACGGGTCAAGCATAGCGACCTTAAAACAAGCCAATTGTGGGAGGCACCCCCATGCTTATCGAAATAATGTATAGAAAAAATAAGTGTATTTCTTGTGTTGTGTGACAGGCTCGCATCTTCCATTTCCCCGTGTTTTTGTGTTTGTGTTGTTAATTTGTCCAGGAGTTGCTCCGGATTGTGAAGGCTCTCGTGTTCCTCTCGGATTTGTCTATTCGATCACTCTAGCTTTAAATCCCTCAGCTTTATTGGGAATCCCGATATCCTAATCTAATCGACTAACGTTTTATCATTTGGCATACTTCATAAACGGCCTTAGGATAACGTAGTACCCTTCAAAACATCGAGGACGATGTTTAGTACTAGTTTGGGGGGTATCTCTTCGATTTTGAGTTGTTGCCTGCAATTTACCGACGTAATCCTTCCCCGTATTTTCACCAAAATTTTTGCAAAAATATCAAAAAAAAAAAATGAAAAATTTAAAAAATTTTCAAAAATAAAATAAGTGTTTTGTCACAGTTTTGACTTTTCTTTTGGGTAGAATGAGAATAATTTTTGACTCGATCGGGCGTATTGAGCCCTAGCTAGTTCCTTCAGGCCGAGCTTTCACGAATTCTATTGCTTTGAATTTTAAAAAAGGTGAAGAACAAGAAATGATAGAGTTAAATATAAGTTTATGTGTTAAGCAAGATTCGTCTCAAAACTCATATGAATAACTTGTGTTCTTTTTCTCCCATAAGCTTCTAATCCACCTAATCATACGTGCTTGTTCAACTAAGTCAATCGATGTTTTCAGAAAAAGCTTCAAATTTGTATCTTGATTCTTTAAAAGCAAGGTTTCGAAAGATAAAATGCCAAAGAAGCATGAATGAAGTATGAATGCAAAAATGCACGAATATTGTAATTATGCCAATGAAGCATACATTTGATCATATGGAGCTAGTAAAAGATGTGTCGTGATATCCCACTTCGCTAACCACGAGGTGGGGGTTCAAACTAAGACGTCTTTACTTCTAGGGATTTGGCGTGTTGTGATATCTCACTTGGAAGAAAGGTCTAGGTGAGGGTTCAAACTAAGACACCGATCCTTAGCCATATTAGGAAGAAGGTGTTGATGTGATTTCCCACTACGCTAGCAACGGGGTGGGTTTTCAAACTAAGAACACCAGTCGTTGGTTGTGATATCCTACTAGGGAGCGAGGCCTAGGTAGGTGTTCAAACTAAGCAACACATTCCTAGCTTTAAGAACTTATGAAAAGGATAAATATGTTGCAAAAAGTTCTATGGTTTAAAATCAAGTTACAAGTACCTAATAAGTTGTTGCTTTGAGTCGTGATTCATCTTGAATTATGACTATGAAAATAAGTTGATCTATGGTAAAAACGAGCACACACATTCAAATCATATATCCATGTTGGGAGTAAAAGGTTCACAAGTCATAAGTATGAGGGCTTAACATCTTAACTTATATCGACAATGATCTTGTTTAATTGCTTAGCTTGGGACTTGTGAAAAAATCGGGGACGATGAAATTATCCGTCAGGACGTCCGTGGATTATTCTACGAACATTTCTCATTCTATGATCCCATTGTTGATAAATAAAGGAAGTCAAACTTGTATAAAAAAAAAAAAAAAATTTAGAGTAGTTGTGTAAATATAAAAATTGGTGAGAACCGGGACTTATCGAGGCTATTGATTCTTTTATTCCCTTTGATTAACGCTTGGCTACTTTTCCAAGTTATAACTCGAGGGGATTTAAGATTTTTGGTTTCTCAAGTGCTTACTTCATAGCATTGCGTGGGACACGCAACATCTTAGTTTGGGGGATTTTGGTATGTGCTTAATTACACATACCTTTTACCTTTAAAAACGAGCTAAAATAACCAAAAACGGACTCAAAATGCCAAATATATGCTTGTTTTGCTAATTGTGTTGTGCAGGAACGGATATCTCACAAAAGGGAGGACGAAAAAACCATCAAAAAAGACAAAACAGGACACGGGGATGGAAAAGTGTGTGAAATCGAAGCCACATCAAAAATCAATCTACCCGAGAAGAAAAAAGCAAAGAAAAATATAACTTTGAGGGGTCAAAAATGCCAAACCCCTAAGTTATATTATTATATAAACCACAGGGACTGATTATGCCAATTTGGGAAACTTCATTTATAAAAGAAAGAAAGGGGAAAATAGAGAATGAAAAGAAGTGTGATGTGGAGGGGCCTTTCTTGTACACAAACCAAAATAACCCTTATCTATCTTCAAACCTCTCTCTGTCACAACCCAACTTGTATAAACCCTTTCCCCAGCTTTCCCGCCAATACCAAAACCAGCCAGCACCCTGTTTTTTTTTGCTCCATACTCTCTGCAAAAATCACTCAAACACCCTACTAACTACCTCCCCAGCTTATAAAGTCCATGTGGCAATCCCTCTCCCTTCCCAAAAAGCATTTCATGCTGAGATTTGTCCCTCCAAAGATAGCCTCCAAAAAATCAAAGGCTGGGATTTGCTTTAGATTCACCTCACACTATACAACAACACACTTTGATTTATCTCTCCAAATTAGCACAAGCACAAGTCCAAGACTTTGGCTATAAATAGAGCTTTTTGTAAGCCTTTGAAGCATCTAGTTTAGTTTTTAGAAATTAAGTAGTTTTTAAATAATTTAGTTTTTTTAAGTCATTTACAGCTTTTTACTTTCAGCTTTGTAACACTTTCAAGTTTTAATGCAAGTTTGAGTTTTCAAGTCAATTTACCATTTCAAGTGTTAAGTTTCTTCATTGTGTTGTTTGTGTTAAAAAGCCTCTCAACACAGCTTGTTTATAAGCTGCTCTAATTAAGTAAGTTTAAAAAGTTAAGTAGTTAAGAGAAAATTACAAAAATCACTCTCACATATACCACAGCTTATGTTATGGATGATAAGCCAGTTCTGGATGGGCTTATGGACTCTCACTAGCTTGTTTTATGCAAGCTAGAGCTTATATTCTTTGTTTGACCCTTTTTGAGCAAGGTCTATTAAGTCTCCTCTCTTTTTCTTACTTTCTTATCTAGTTGCAGAACTGCTAGTCAATTTTTTTTTGCTACTTTTAAGCCTAGCAGTATTAACTTAAGCCTAGCAGTATTACTTAAGCCTATCAAGTATTAACTTAAGTCCTAGCAGTAAAATTTTTAAAAAACTTAAGCCTAGCAGTATTAACTTTTAACTAGCGGTACTAACTCCAGGTTAGTACCCTGTAATTCACCAATTTTTTATTCACTTTTAGGATTTAGAATTATGTTATAGTTTATTTTTTTTTGAACATAAGCTCATTGGAGGGTGAACTAAATCTGTTTAAGGTTTGTTTAAAGTTTTGAGCTTATTTCAGTAGCTTATTTTAGGTCTAAAAGTGCTTATTTTCATTAAAATCCAAAAAAATAGTAGTGTAGCCATTTGTGCTTATTGTGCTTATTTCAGTGGCTGGGGGGGGAGGGGGGTGTGGAGGGGGGGGGGGGGAAAAAGGGGGAGTGAATCGGTTGGGCATAATAAGGACTCATTAGTGAGCTTATTTCCCAAAAGCCAACTTTTCAGTTTGGCTTCTTGGTGGATTTTCGCTATTATTTATTTTGGCTTATTTAGGGAAAATTTTAGGAGTTTAATACTTTTGGATGCAAATTGAGTTAAGTTAAGTTGTGTTTGGTTGAAAAAGCTTTTTGGAATCAGATTAAGCAACATATAAGCTTTCCAAAACATCTCTCCTTTTCGAATTTGAGCTTATTTTGAGTTTGTAGTGTCCAAAATACCAAAAACCAAAAGTTTGAGCAACTTTCTGCAATCAGCAGCTTATTTGGCTTTTTGGAGCTTATAAAGTGCTTATTTTAGCAAGGTGTCTTTATTAAAGTTGCTTAAAAACATGTTGTGAACAACTTTCGTGTTTTGCGTTTTGGCTAAAAACGACTTTTTAAAATCAGCACTTTTTGAGGACTTGGACTAAAAACGGGATTGTAGCTTTTTTAGCTCATTTGCCATTCTGGTTTATTCTAGTTGCTTATTCTTACTCCTGAAGTGCTTATTAGGGTTAGGTAACATCTTTATTGTTTTATTTGCTTTAATTTATCCTTTCATTTTGTTTTGTTAAGCTAGCGGTTCTAAAACTTTTAAAGCATATCAGTACTAACTCAAAGTTAGTACTGTTAGTTAAAACTAATAGTATTGTTGTTAGTACTGCTGAGTTTCCTTGCTTAATTTAGCTTAATTGCTTTTTGAATTTGCTTATTTAGAGTTAGCTTAGCTTATTTGATTTGTCTTAAGTTTATTTGACTTACTTGTGTTTTAGTGTAAAAGTTTTAAGTATTTTCCCAATTCTAGCTTTTAAATTCTGTTTCTAGCTTATGTTTCTTTGTTTATTTTTATATAACATTTGCTTACAGTGTTAGTTCCAAATCATAACCTCATCCCTTGTCCATATTCAAACTCCAATCATCATTTCGTGACTCGATTATTCCATCTATAGCATCGTGGGACCCATAACGACCCGGGAACACTCTATACTGCTTCCGGTTTTCTTGGTCTCGCGGATCCTGATCCTTGTTGTGTATTTTTATATATGTATTTATATTTATTGATACATAAAAAGGTGTAAGTTTTCTGCGAGTCAATTGTTCTAAGCTCTTGAATTTTTGAGCATAAGCTCAAAACAAGTTACTTTTCATCTGTTTTAAGCTGCCTTTTGGTTTTGAGCTTATTTAGGTGCTTAGTTTTAAGCTTACTTTTTCACAAAATTCAGTCATAAAACTCCCCTGGTGCAAAACAACCAATTGGCACACCTTTTTCTTGGCTTATTTAAGCTGAAAAGCTTAAGCTTTCTATATTTTTGGAAAGCTTATAAGCTCTTTAATAAGCCCCCAAAAGCCCAACCCTTAAGTCACCTTCTAGGTGGGTTATTTTTAAGCCAAAAGTAGGCTTGAGGCTGTTTGAAAAACAGCCTTAAACTCACTAGGTCAATTAGCTTATTTGAGCTTGTGGCTTATTGTTTTTGCTTATTCCTTATTGCTTTAGGTGAATTAAGTCAGTTTAAATAGCTTTTTAGGATTCTGGGCTTATATTGAGCTAGCAGCATTAAGTTTTGAAACTAGCAGGACTAACTTTAAAGTTAGAACTGCTAGGTTCATAAGCTCATTTGTGCTTATTTTGAGGTGCTTATAGGTGTTTCAAACCCCAAAATAAGAGGGGCTTATTGAAGCTTATTGGCAAATCACCAAGGCTGTAGGCCCCACTTGGCCTCAAGAACAGCTTAAGGGGCTTAAAATTAAGCCCCAAAAGCTGTCCCAACAGTTTGCAAGACAGTCATAAGTCCTTTGGCTTATTCTTTTTTTTCTTTGTTTGTTTTTTTACTTTAAGCTTTTTCATTTGTGCTTATTAGGTTGGCCTTAAGCAATCTTGGCCCCATTAGTTTAGTTGTAGCTTATTTGAGTTTATTTAGTTAAAAAAAAATTTAAGCCTTAGTTAAAAAATGTACACTTAGCTTAATAAGCCATTCTGCCAACTTTAAGCCCGTTTTCCAGCTTATTTATAAGCTTGTGTAAAAATTTGTAGTTATAAAAATTGCTTATTTATAAGCCCTTTTCAAATTTGTAAAAAAAAAATTCAAAAAAAAAATAAAAGGGGAAAGTAGGAAGTCGGGGGTGAGCAAGACTCCGAACCCCCGGACCTCTACCACTCCCATAACCCTCTTTTTCCTGACAAACCCCCCTACCGTCTAGTGCCTTGTCTTTTCTGTTAGACCCTTGGGCACTTTGGTATATCAAGGTGTTTTGGCCCAAAAGCCTAATAAGCTGATAGAGCTTATTTCTCGGCTTATTTGATAAGCTGTGTGGGCCCACTTATTTCTCCTAGGACCAGCATCCTTCAAACTATTTTATGCAATTTTCCAGAATTTTTTATAAACTTTTAGTATTTTTTATAATTTATTTTCTTTTTAAACTTTAAAAAATCATAAAAGATAAAATATTAATCAGAAAAATATAAACTTTTTTTTTCATATACTTTGTAGGAAAAATATAAAAGTTTCTGTAAGGTTAATTTTTTAAAAATTTTATTTTTAAAGAACGGGTTTTGACCCCGTTCTTGTCTTGACTCGTTTTTGGGTCAAACGACCTCCGTTTTTAGTCTAGTTTTTTTTAAACTTCGTTATTTGTCATTTAGAATCTATTTTAGCTTTTAAATTTGTTATAGGGTTTAAATTGCAAAATTTAGGTTTTTGACCCTCGTTTCTCGTGCCCGTTTTAGGATTTAAGTTATTTAGCTTTCGTTTTTAGGATTTATTTAACCGTTTTTGCACATTTATCTTATAGAAATAGAAAACCAATCATACCTTTGTCATATTCAAACATCAATCATCAATCCGTCATTCGATTTTCCATTTTAGCCTCGTTGGGACAAAACGACCCGGGAATCATACTTCCGGCTACATATATATTTTATTTTGGTGAACTTTTGACCATTCCTTGTGTAAAGGTAATCGGTTGAGTGTTTGCTTATATATTATATATATATATTATTGACGAATCAATTTTTGGCGCCGCTGCCGGGGAGGCTGTGAAAACGATTATCGTTAAGGTTGACAATTTGTGTTTGAATCTGTGAATATTTTCTTCAAAAAAAAATATAAAAAGTACAAAAATATTTTTCATTTTCTTTTATTTAGTATAATTATCATATAAAAACAAAAGAAAAACCAAAAATATAAAAACATTGTCCATAAAAAAAAAGAAATAAAATTCACAAATTGGTAAAAATACCAAAATATAATATTCTCAATCGAGGTATTATCATAATAACTTCCGGTGAACTTGTTGGTTCCCAACTCGAACAAAAGATTTAAAAACTTGCCATTTGTGTCTCTTACGACATACGGCTCACCTTGAAAAGTTAAACATTAACCCCAACATGCATGACTGACGCTAGGAGCCAGGCGGACCGTTCATATCACTACACAGTCGGTTATCGCCAAAGACATCCGTACCCCGTGTTTGGTGGGAACAAGTACCAATTTCCAGCCGATTTTTGTCGGTTTTGAATTTGAGCCAGACCCCCGAGTTCCTCTAATTCTCGGGAGGTAGGTTGTTTTCTGAAAATAGGTGTTGCATTTAATCGATGAGTACGGAGGGTGAAATTACCCTTCGTGTTGGCAAGAGGCCATACACTTTCAACTAGATCAAACTCAGTACCACGGCAAATTTCAATCATATGCGGGCAAACCGGATTACGTCCATTGCTATGGCTAGTGAAGAATACTCGCCAAGAGGTCTTAGGTTTTTTATTCTGGTAGCATACGGAAAATCTTCTTCCGTGCTGTTGATTCTATTGTTGGTAATTAATTCCTCTCGCCCCTTAACTCCCATGTGGAGAAAGAGACTTTCTACTGTTCGGGAAGCAAATGCTTTTCTTGCTCTAGATAATGATACAACTTACCGGAAGTTGTTGACTTATTATGAATCCTGACGGGGACATCTCATCCTAGTAGAAAGCATTCTTGAACAATAAACCACCGACTCCTATTCCAAAAAAGGAGTATTGTTCACAGGAACCAAGAAGAATCAAAACTTTATGAAGCCAAAATGTTAAATTTCGATTGATGAACCCACCATGAGGTTGAACTCAACGACTTACCTCCCCATCTTGATATAGCATTCTTGGAAGATGACAAACAAGTTACAGTCATCAATGCTAAGAAGTAATTTAGGGAGAGAAGCCGGATTGATCAGGGTTCTTAAGTCCCACAAGCGAGCCCTCGCTTGGAAAAATATCTCGACATTCGGGTATTAACCCAGAATTTTTGTACCCACAATATTCTAATGGAAGTGGACTATAACCTTGCGGTTCCGCATCAGAGAGAAGGGTTAATCCAAAAACTCTACTGATCTGGTCCTCAAGAGATGAAGTTGGAAAAACTTCTTGACGCAGGATTGATTTACCAATCTTTCCGATAGTCCATGGGTTAGCCCGATACATTGTGTGCCCAAAAAGGGTGGATTTACCGTTGTTCAAAATGAAGAAAATGAGTTGATCCCAACTCGATTGGTTACCGAGTGGCGGGTATGCATTGACTACCGCAAGTTAAATGAAGCACCCGGTAAGACCATTTCCACGCCGTTATGGAATCAAATGCTCGAGAGATTAGCGGGAAACGAGTACTATTGTTTCCTCGATGGCTTTTCAGGTTACTTTCAAATTCCCATTGACCCTCGTGATCAAGAAAAGACCACATTTACTTGTCCCTACGGAACGTTTGCCTACCGTCGCATGCCTTTCGGCTTATGCAATTGCACGGGCAGTTTTCAAAGTGTATGTTGGCCATCTTTCACGCCAAGGTTTGAAAAGACAATGGAAGTCGTCATGGATGACTTCTCGGTCTGTGGGGAATTTCCATTTGGAAAATTGCCTCTCCCGTCTTGGAGAAAATGTTGCAAGATTGTAAAGACACCAATTTGTGTCTTAACTGGGAGAAGAGCCCAATTTTATGGTCAAAGAGGGCATTGTCCTCGGCCATAAAATTTCTAAAAATGGGATTGAGGTTGACAAAGCCAAAATAGATGTCATTGCCAAATTACCTCATCCCACCACTGTCAAAGGAGTTAGGAGTTTTCTTGGTCATGCCGGTTTTTACCGGAGATTCATAAAGGATTTTTCCAAAATATTGTCCCGACCAATGACTCATCTTTTCGAGAAGAATACTCCATTATCTTCTCTAAATGAATGAGCATCCAAGCTTTCCAACGTTTTATAAAGAATAATCTTACGGCAGCTCCGATTCGTGATTGCCCCAAAACTGGGATCAAACATTCGAACATATGTGCGATGCAAGTGATTACGCCATAGGGGCAGTTTTGGGCAACGTCATGGAAAAAACCACTTTCGCCTATCCATTATGCTAGCAAGACGCACTGACCGAGGCTGAATCTAATTGACACCAACGACGGAAAAAGGGAAATGTTAGCTCGTGGTGTATGCATTCGAAAAATTCTGGTTCTTATCTTATCATGAACAAAAGGCATAGTGCATAGGACCTTTACGCTCTCAATATCCTCTTTGCAAAAGGATGCTAAAGCTGAGATTGCTCCGATGGGTTCTCCTCCTCATGAATTTGATTTTAAAGTTCTTGACACAAAAGGAGCGGAACTAGCAGCCGCGATCTCTGTCCCGACTAGAAAACCCGTATGCAGAAACGTTCTCGACCCTAAAGAGATTAATGAAACATTTCACTCTCGAGACGTTAAAGTATGGTATACTTTCGTGTGTGAAAAAAATTTTCTAGTACCCCGTGGTTTGCCGTACTTTGCAACTATTTACCACGCGGGTAACTTGTATGAAGGGCATGTCAGTCCAACTGGAAAAAAACAAGTTCTTAAGGACGTGTGAACACATTTATTTTTGGGATGACCCCTTTCTTGTTTCAAATCTGTGCGGATCAAGTTGATCAGGCGATGTAGTGCACGCGCAAGGAAGCTCTCGACTTCCGAGCTTGCACAATGGACCCACCGGGGGCGACATCCATGGTGCAAACCTAACCGCCAAAAATGATCTTTGATTCCGGCTTCTTTTAGGCCCACCATTACAAGGATGCCCACGAATTTGTCAAAAAGACTGTGATCGTGCCAACGACCAGGATAAAACTTCGCAACGGATGAGATGCCTCAACACTCCATCCAAGTTTGTGAAATTTCTTTGACGTATGGTGGCCATTGACTTTATGGGCCGTCCGTCTTCTACGACTTTTAGGAAACACAATTTATTCTGTGGCGTTGGACTACTTGTTCAAAATGGTTGAAGCAAAAGCGCTCCCCACCATGATGCCCAGAGTCGTGTGCAATTTCCTAAAATCTCTCTTCGCAGATTTGGTGCCCTCGAGCTAATCTAAAGTGTATCGCGGTACTTCCATTTCTGCAATGACCAATTTGCAAAGGTCATGCAGAAATATGGAGTCACTCACCGTCTTTCCACCGCGTATTCATCCTACAAACCAATAGTGGGCAAGCGAGGTGTCAAATCGTGGGTTTGAAACGTATTCTTGAAAGGGACCATTGGTGAAAACCGTGCTCCTGGTTCGGACAACTAGATGATGCCTATGGGCCTTCGCACAGCTTACAAAACGCCCATCGGGTTTTGTACTCTTACAAGCTTGTGTATGGAAAGGTCATGCCATCTTTCCGAATCGCAGCTTGAGCACAAAGCCTAATTGGGGCCTTGATGAATGGATACAAGCAAACTTTGATCATTTATACTGCGGCAGGTGGATCACAGAAAGTTCAACTCAATGAACTTAATGAACTTCGTGATCATGCCTATAGAAACTCATGTAATCTATAAGGAAAAACAAAAGAGAAACCCTGACTCCAAGATCAAAAATCGCGTTTTCAAGTCGGTGATCGAGTCATCCTCTTTAATTTCAAAGATTGCAAGATTTTTCTGGCAAACTAAAATTCCAATTGGGAGAGGACCATTCACCATCTACTCAAGTCTTTCCTATACGGCACTGTTGAGTATCTAAGCCAAACGGGACCAGAATTTCAAAGTGAATGGTCATCGTGGTTAAGCACTATTTGGACGGGACGTTCCACATTGGTAGTCCGGATCTACAAAACCTTCCCATGGTCAGTAATTTAAGGAAATAGGTCAAGCGTCGGGGGACCTAAAAAAAAGCGCTTCGTGGGAGGACAACCAATGCTTTCCGTATTGTAATTTATGAATAAGTGATGTTTGTTGTGTGAGATAGCTTGTCTTTTCTAATCCTCCCGTGTTCGTGTTGTTGTTGTTTATTGTCTAGGATTGCCGCGGATTTGAAGGCTTTCGTGTTCTCAGTTTTGACTATTCGATCACTTTCGACCCTCAACAATCCTCTGCTTTCATTTGGGATCCGAGATCCTAAAAATCTAATCGATAACGTTTTATCTTTGGATACTTCATATAAAACAGCCTTAGGATAACGTAGTACCCTTCAAAACATCGAGGACGATGTTTAGTACTAGTTTGGGGGGGTATCTTCGATTTGATTGTTGCCTGCAACATTGTTACCACGTAATCCCGTATTTTCACCAAAATTTTTGCAAAAAAAAAAAAAAAAAATGATGAAAAAATTTAAAATTTTTCAAAAATAAAATAAGTGTTTTGTCACAATTTTGATTTTTCTTTTGGGTTAGTGAATTAGAAGAGATTAATTTTTGACCTCGATCGGGCGATATTGAGCATAGCTAGTTCTTACAGGCCGAGCTTTCTCGAAATCTAATGCTTTGAATTTTACAAAAGGTTAAAGAACAAGAAATTGATAGAGTTTAATATAAGTTTATATGTTAAGCAAGATTGTCTTAAACTAATATGAGTACTTGATGGCTTTTTCCCCATTAGCTTTTAATACACAATAACTCAACAGTGCTCATTACCATTTCCAAATAAGTCAATCGCGATTGTTTGTAGAGAAAAAGCTTCAAATTTATAACTTGATTCGTTAAAAGCAAGGTTTTGAAAGATAAGATGCCAAAGAAGCATGAATGAAGTATGAATGCCAAAATTACACGAATATTGTATTATGCCAATGATGCATACATTTGATCATATGGAGCTAGTAAAAGATGTGCGTGATATTACCCACTCCGCTAACCACGAGGTAGGGGTTAAACTAAGACATCTTTACTTCTGGGATTTGGTGTGTTGTGATATCTTCACTGGAAGAAAAGGTATAGGTGATGGGTTCAAACTAAGACAACCCAATCTTAGCAATATTAGGAAGAATGTGTTGATGTGATTTCCATACGCTAGCAACGGGGTGGTTTTAAAACTAACGAACACCGGTCATTGATTGTGATATCTACTAGGGGAGCGAGGCCTAGGTTGGATGTTCAAAATAAGCACACATTCCTAGCGGTTTCAAGAACTTATGGAAAAATGATAAATATGTTGCCAAAACGTTCTATGGTTTTAAAATCATGTCAATCAAGTACCCTAATAGGTTGTCTGCTTTGAGTCGTGATTCATCTTGGAAATTATGGACTATGAAAATAAGTTGTCTATGGTTGTGGTTAAAACGAGCACTCATTCCAAAATTCATAATATCCATTGGGAGTAAAAGTTCACAAGTCATAAGTATGTGGGCTCTAATCTAAACTTATAACGACAATGATCTGTTTAATTGCTTAGCTTCGGGACTTGTGAAAAAATCTCGGGGCGATGAAATTATCCGTCAGGACGTCCGTGGATTATTCTATGAACGTTTCTCATTCTATGATCACCGTTGTTGATAAATAAGGAAGTAGTCAAAACATGAAATCAAAAAAAAAAAAAAAAATAAAAAAAAAAAAAAATTAGAGTAGTTGTGTAAATATAAAAATTGGTGAGAACCGGGACTTGTCGAGGCTATTGATTCTTTTATTCTCTTTGATAAACGCTTGGCTACTTTTCCAAGTTATTAGTCGAGGGGATTTGAGATTTTTGGTTTCTCGAGTGCTTACTTCATAGCATTGCGTGGGACACGCAACATCATAGTTTGGGGGATTTTGGTAGTGCTTAATTTATTTACACATACCTCTTTACCTTTAAAAACGAGTAAAAATAACCAAAACGGACTCAAAATGCCAAATATATGCTTGTTTTGCTAATTGTGTTGTGCAGGAACGGATATCTCACAAAAAGACGAAAAAACCAAGTAAAAAGCGACAAAACCGGACACGGGATGGAAAAGTGTGTGAAGACGAAGCCCAATCAAAGTCAAGTCAACTCCAAGAAGAAAAAGCAAAGAAAAATATAACTTGAGGGGTCAAAAATGCCAAACCCTAGTTAAATTATTAAGGAAACAAAGGGACAGGGGCTGATATGCAATTAGGTAAAACTTCATTTTATAAAAGGAAAGAAAGGGGAAAAGAGAATGGAAAAGAGAAGATGTGGAGGGGCTTTTCTTGTACACAAACCAAACATTCCCTTAATCATCTTCAACCTCTCTCTGTCACAGTCCAACTTGTATAACCCTTTCCCAATCTTCCCGCCAATACCAAAACCAGCACCCTGTTTTGCTCCCATACTTCTCCCCTGCAAAATCACTCAACACCCTAGCCAAAATCATTTCATCCACCCTACTAAAACCCCCCCAGTTGTATAAATGCCATGTTGGCAATCCCTCTCCATTCCCAAAGCATTTCGATGGCTGAGATTAATCTCCAAAGAAGCACAAATGAATTTGAGGGCTGGGATTTGCTTTAGACTCTCCTCACACAACTAGCACACTTGGTTTTATCTCTCCAAAGAAGCACAAGCTGCAAGTAAAAGACTTCGGCTATAAATAGAACCTTTTGTAAGCCTTTGAGGCATCTAGGATGTTAGTAACTAGTTAATCTTAGAATAATTTAGCTTAATTTTCAGTCATTTACATCTTTTACTTTCAGCTTTGTAAAACTTTCAAGTTTTAATGCAATTTGAGTTTTAAATCAATTTACAATTTCAAGTGTTAAGTTTCTTACTTATATTGTTTGTGTTCCAAAAAGCTATCAGTACAGCTTATTTATAAGCTGTTTTCATTAAGTAAAACTAAAAAGTTAAGTAGTTAAAAGAAAATCACAAAAAATCACTCTCAAATACACCACAGCTTTTTATTGGATGTTTAAGCCAGTTCTGGATGGGCTTATGGACTTCACTAGCTGGATTCTATGCAAAGTGAGCTTGTAGATTCATTGTTTGACCATGTTTTGAGCAAGGGTGTGTTGTAAGTCTCTCTTTTTCTTACCTTTATATATTATTGCAGAACTGTTAGTTCATTTAATACAACTGTTGGCTTTAAGATAATACTGCTAGACTAATTTCAGCTTATTTAAGTGCTTATTCTTAATTAAAATTGCTTATAAGTGTTTTACTTTGTTATTTGATAATCTGTTTTTAATTAGTTAAAAAAAATGATTTTTGGAACTGTTAAATGCTATTTTGAACAAGCAGTACTAACTCCAAGTTAGTACTGCTAGTGAATTTTAGGAACAGTACTAACTCAACACTAGCAGTACTAACTCCAAGTTAGTACTGGTAGTTATTTCAGTTAGTACTGGTAGTTCATTTTAGCTTATCAACTTATTATCTCTGCTTATTAAAGATTTCCTTAGCTTTTTAGAGTATATTAAACCATTTTCCTTTACTTTCTTTAGGGGAGAAAGCTTAGTTATGATTATTTTCATTTTTTTAAAGTATTCTCAATAGTTTATCAGTTTTAGTTTTCTAGCTTATTTATCATTTTAGTTTATTCTAGTTGCTTATTCCAATTACTAAGTGCTTATTAAGGTTAGGTAAACTTCTGTTTTAGCTTGTTTGCTTATTTATTATTTCTTTTTTTTAAGTCTTGTTAGCCTAGCAAGTACTAACCTTAAGCTAACTGTACTAACTCAACATAGCAATACTAACTCCAAGTTTTACTGGTAGTTTAAATGTTGTTTAGAACTGCTGTTGTGCTTATCTTTTTTTATTCTAGCTTAATTGCTTTTTGTATTTGCTTATTTAGAGTAGTTGAGCTTATTTGATTTGTCTTAAGTTTATTTGAGCTTATTTGTCCCTTAGTGTAGAAGTTTTAATCGTTTTTTGCCTTTTCTAGTTTTGATCCTTGTTCCAGCTTATTCTCTTTGCTATTTTTTTTATAGCTTTGCTTATTTTTATAGTTTCTGTGCCCAATCTTACTTGTGAAATCCAAACTCAAATCATCAATCGTCTTGCGATTTTCCATCTCTAGCCTCATTGGGACATAACGACCCGGGGGGAACTCTCTCTATGCTTCGGTTTTCTTGGATCTCGCGGATTATCATCCTTGATTATATTTATATATATTATTTATACGTTTTATGGAGTAAGTTTCAGCGAGCCAGAGGACCATTGTATACCACACAAAGTCTAAAAAGCAAGATGAGACCATTGTAAACTCACAATGATCTGTAGTAGTAGAATGAGGCATTGTATAACTCACATGTTGAGGATAAGAATGAGACCATCGTGCAACCCAAATGTCTTAAAAATACTTCTTCGGTATTTATATAATAATAAATTCTTATATAAATAAGCGTCCGTATATCGACGAAAAGGAATGCACGCATATATAATTTATATATATATATATATATTCTATATATATTATATATATCATATATATATTATATAATATATATATATATATATATATGCCACGTAAGCGGGGGGGGGGGACTTAATGCAAGCAGTAATTGTCAGCACATAAGCAAAGTATAGTGTATGCACATTTGAAAAGTTTGATGTGATGCAATGTTTGTGAAAAGACTATAGTTAGGGTAAAATATGCAACCTATTTCTTTAGCCAGGGCTATGATACAATCTGTAAACACCCCCCAAAAATATGACAACGCAGCGGAATACCACATGGGGGTGCTACTGATAATACACAGCGCTTAGATAAAGAGATTAACGACCTCTAGGTGTCGTTTTAAAAAGTAATCTGTTGATTTAATCAAAATCTGAATTTGATTTAACAAATGTCCCATAATTGACATCACAATGAAAAAGCTTGTATGTATAGACTCCAATGACTTCAAGAAATCCGGAATAGCATATAATTTCCTGAGAAAAACATGCTTTACAAGGTCAACATAAAGTTGGTGTGAGTTCATAGTTTAGTTTAATATGAATGTAATCACTGTATCATCACAAGTAACATTGTAAAAATCCCAAAGATTTTATAAAGAATGCACGACACATTTTATGTCACCCAAAAGTACCAATCTTATCCAAAAGAATTTTTATAAAGAATGCATGACAAATTTACATGTCACCAAAAAGGCGTATAATCTTATCCCAAAGATTTTTATAAAGAATGCATGACAAATTTAATGTCACCAAAAGTGTATCCCTGGCACCCCGTGCCTATTGATTTCCTGAAAATAATATATACAAGGTAGGACCGCAAGAATTTTCCCTGTGATACTACAACACATGCAGACATCACAAAACCAGATTACATTTACACTAAGCTCATGACACTGAAGCGCGAGATCTTTCTGCAATTAAATATATATTGCAATCTTTTGCTACGCTTTAGATGTTCACAGAAACATATCATAAATTTCGACATGCTATAACGTTATGTTCCGGTGATAGCTCTAATCACCCGAAGGGGTGGTGTTTCCGGAATAGATCTATTAAATAACATTCGCGCTCACATAATGTAATTCACAACTACATCTATGCAATTGACAGTTCATGATAAAGGGGCTCAACTTGGGTTATCGCTACTTAGGCAAAATGTAATCAATACTTCGTATCCACATTTATAAAAACAAGCATGTTGTGTCGTTTATAAAACGATGCATATTTTCATCCCAAAAATATATATAATCGTTATCCAAAACGAGTAAAAGTGAGGCTATGGAACTCATAATATCCTTTAAAAACAATCACATTGTTATAAGATAACACAGTAAGTAAAGAGTTTGTAGACAAGCATGTATTCCCCTCGCAACACGTAATTGAATTTGTAACAAGCATGTTCTCACCCCAAAGATATAAAACATTTATCCAAAACGAGTAAAAGTGAGGCTATGAAACTCACCTCGATGATGAAGAATGATTGACAGATAGGCATCTAATATGCACAATACGAACGGAAGACGAAGCGGCTCGATCGAGAAGATGTAGCTTAACTTAACGGCTAAGTCTCACTAGCCTAAGATAATGTGTTTGGGTTTCCCGGTGAATTGTTATGTCAACGCGACACGTTGATAAAGATTTAGATTTAACATTGTAATGGTTTGGTGGTTGGTTAAATAAATAAATTGAAAATATACGCAAAGTGTGTAATATATATTCTTTATATATTACTTATGAAAAAATAACCCTTATATAATTCCTACCGTGAATTATATAACAAAGACAATCAATCCAAAGATTAATGAAAAGTATATAATACCTTGCAGGCATTATATAATAAGTGTGAATAATTAATTAAACAAATTAGTTTGACACCAATTTAATTAATAAAAAGACTTTGAATAAAAGTTGACACATGTCTTAATGTTATGAATTAAACAACCGATGTTGGTAACCGTTTATAACAATTATAAAATATAAATTGATATTTTATAAATTATATTTCGTTTCTTCGACGGGTCGTTTCTAAAACAGTTGTCTCAATGTAAAAGTATAGTTTTCGTCCGTTGTCAGGTTATTGTATAGTTATATTTTAATATACCTTAAAATATAACTTTAGTCTCTGTATCGGTTTTAAAATAATAAGAGTTTTAGTAAAACGTTACTAAATATTGACATATATATATATTTCGTTATGACATTTTCGGTTATATAATGTTTTCCTTATTCGCAAAACTCGACGTTTTCCTTTAATCAATATATATTGAAATCATTCGTTTTTCAATATTTCAAATGCACGCGCTTTCTAGTTATAATATATATGTTGCAAGTATTCACGTTTCCATTTTTCCAACTCCCGCGTTTATCAGATATGACATATATATTCACGTTGTTATATCGAAACTCACAAACTAATAAATATTGCATTTATATAACCCTTAACCGCCCCTTTGGTTCCGATTTATAAATTATAAATCTCGTTAAAATTTTATATTCATAAAATTTTAATATATATTTATTGTTTATTCATCTTACTCACTTAATAAATATTATATTTATTTAACCATTTTAACAACCACCAAATAATAGTTATCCAGTTTTAATATTTATTAAAACTTAATTTATTTTTATTTGTCGTTTTGATAATATAAACCAAACGAACCCTCGTTGTTTCCTCGTTGATCCAAACGCGCCCTACTCGTTCCAAACCCAAACCAACCCAACATCAAACACCCTTGTGGGCTGTTTAAACACATAACCAAACGCACCCTTGCGTGGGTGGCTGCAACCACCAAACACACCCCCCGCCAAGGGCTGTTTGGCAGCCAACCAAACACGCCCCTATTTGGAGTCTATTAACCCAAACAGCACTTTATGGCTGTTCACCCACATCCAAACGCACCCTTAGTGCAATATGTTTAACCAAACACCCCCTATCTGTTGTTGTAATACAAACCAAACGCACTCTACGGCTAATTTACCACAACCAAACGCCCCTTGCGGGCTGTCACAAACCAAACGCACCCTAACCGGTGCCAACCCACAAACAAACACGCCTCTTGTGGTGTTACACGCTAAACCAAACGCACCATGGCTGAACCAAACGCACCATATTGCGTGGTGTTCACAGCCAAACGAACACCCCCGGTGATATTAACAACCCGATAACCCAACCCTTCGGCTGTCCTCGCTGTCAAACCCGCAAACCAAACACCCCGACACACCCTCTCGCGGGTTTATACCGGCTGTCAAAACGAACCCCCGTGGTACCACCCCTCATGGTTGTTATATACAACCACCACACGCACCCTCTAGTTGCGGCTGTGGTGGTGGTGTACGATGACGTGAGGGTGGCGGTGTTGGGGCTGCCATGGGGAGGCAGTGGTCGTGGTGATGGTGATGGTGATGGTGATGACGTGAGTGGGGTGATGGTCGTGGGGTGATGATGGTGGAGGTAGTGGTGTCGGTGTGGTGGGCTGGTGGTGGTGAGGAGGCCGCGTGGGTGGCGCGTGACCTAGTGGGTTGCGTAGATCGGGGTGTGGGAAGCACTTTTGGACTTGCCGGAAAAACCCCGCCGGAAAAGTATTCCGGCGGCGGCGGAGTGGTGGTTGCCAGAATCCGGCGGCGGCGCCGTGGTGGGGCGGTGGCCGGATAAAAGAGGGAGAGAGAGAGGATTTAAGTGTGTGTGTGTAT
>BQNB010041967.1:0-41485 GCA_026074375.1 Tanacetum coccineum
GGGGCTATGAACTCACCTGAAGCAAGTAGTGAGCAAGATATTCAACAAAGTGAATAACGATAACGAACTATTCTAACCGCGACCTAATTAATAGACGCGCTTTAGAAACGAGAAATAAACATGAAACATCGGATAAGACTCTTGTAAGAAAAATAGACATCCATAAGTGTTTGTGCTTTAGTTTATATAGTAAAAACGTGTCATTATAAAAGTATAAGGTTTATAGTTAAGTTACGCCGTGTTTTACAAAAAGTTTCTATTTTCAGAAAGCTATTATTTTAGGAAAGTTCTAAGTTTTGAGACGTTAATACCGCCCCCTAATATTCAATAAGCCCTTGATCCTAAAACACACTACTTAAACCTAAACGCCTAACTTCCAAGTCCATCTCGCTAATAAATATCAAAAGTTACTATTTTTAGGAGTTTTCCGTTTTAGCAATCTCGATAATATATTTGTAATGTTTCTAAAGTTTCCACTTAATATACAAATACCTATATACATTTTGCCAATGTTTTAAAAGCTCAAATCAACTCGAAAGTGTCCGAAAACCCATTTTATATTTCCAATTAGCAACCTTATAATTTATTTTTCCAAAAAGTGTTCCAAAATTCATTTCGCCATAACTTAGCCGTTTTGAATCTGCTTTTAGTGTTCGATATATGAAAATCTATCTATTAGAAACATGCTTTCCAAAAACTACCTTCTTAACTATTGAAAACATTTTTAGGTCGCCCAAAACCTCAAAACAAATTTGGATCAGCAACTATATTCTTCGCAAACGCTACCATAAATCCATCCAAACTTCACAATAGTGCTTATACTAACCTAATCCCGTTCACTACTGATCCAACCATCAAAATCCACTCTTAATTTATCCTAATCCCATCACCATCTTTGTTGCAACCCACAAGTTCACTCATCCTTTCCATAATCAAAGTATTAATATCAAGAACACATGAAAACTTTATTACTTCACAAACCCACTAGATTCTTTTGAAAATAACACAAACACTAAGGATATATATAAGACTTGATCAAGAAAAGGGAGAGATAAGAGAAGGATCAAGAACATACTTACAAGATGAGAATAATCAAGAAAAAAATACAATATCTAACTAGAAAACCTTAGATCTTAAACCCAATAACAAATCTTGCAAAAACCCACTTGATAAACCAAAACCCTAACTTATGAAATCTTGAATAAACCCTTGGAATCAAAGAACCAACACTTGTAAACACCTTTGATATGAACAAAGATCAACCTAGAATACTTGGATCTTAAAGGAAATCAAAGAAAATGAACCCTAAGAGGGTGTTTGTTTATGCCGTAAGCAAGGAAGAAAGAAAGAGAAAAGAGAAATTTTTGTGAGGCTTGTCTTGAAAGAAATGACCTAGAAGTGTTATCACATGGTATTTATAGGAACAAGGGTTTAAGGTTTAGAGATATTATGTGTAACAACCCGAGTTTTAGGTCAACGTTTATCCCGAACTATAACGCTTATTTTTAATTGCGTAGATAATTATAGTCGTTTATGATATATGTGGTTTGATAAGAATTTCCATTTATTGGTAAATTTCAATCCGTGATAGAGTTTCTAATTGTTTTTAGTGTCTAAGAAAGTCAAAAAAATTTATTTTACTGCTCCGAGAGCGTGATTATGTCAATTTTGTATTTTTTGTCATTTCCCCGAGTTTTTGTAAAAACCGTGTTTAAAGGTCTTGTTTTACGAGGTTTTAACTATTATTAAACGTTTTAAAGTAAAATTTAGTGGGACGGATATAAAATATTTACGAAAGTGGTGACCCGAGTTTTATGGTCGAGTTTTATTAACTTGTACTAGTTTTAAAAGAGATTAAAGATGGAGGGGTTAAAATTGCCAAATGATCAAAGTTCATTTCTATAAAAGGGAGCATAATACTTCCATTTCATTTTTAGAAAAAATTTCATCTCTTTCTCTCCTCTCTTGTCTCCACGACTAGCCAAGCCACAAACACCATCACCACCATCTTATTTTTGACATGCAATACAATCTACCTATACCATATTAATGCTTGTATCAAGAGCTACGTTTCCCACTATTAAAAACCTACATTCATTGAGTTTTGAGAAAGTTAGATTTTTGATCGATTCTTGAAGTTTTCGAGCACAAGGGTGTGTTTCTAGTTACTAGATTGTTGTTATTAGCAAGAGGTTGTTTTGAAAAAGGTTCGGTTTGGTGTGTTGGGGTGTTCGTCCGTCGGTTTAGCAAAGGGGAAAACAAAATCAAACTTTGTTCTAGCTTGTGAGCACTTATTTATGCTTATGTATTGATTTAATTAGATGTTAATTACATATATATGATTGTTGCTAGATGATTCAAGTGCAAATTGATTTGAAAGTATTTTGAGTATGAACATGTGTTTGATAATTTTAGTACATGTTTTAGGCTAGTTAAACATGTTGGAATGGTTAGATTTTGGTAAAAATATGATTTGGTATGACTTTGAGTTGACCAAGTTTGACCAAAAACTTTGACTTTATCGTAGCATGTCGAGAAATTTTTAAAATCTAAATTAGGCTTTTGAATATAATAAAGGATGTTCTGAGGTCCGTTTTGATATAAGGTGGGCCTTGTAACCCTTAAAAACGAATATTTTACGGCCGAGTCAAGTTTGGTAATTTTTGGGCTAAAAAGTCAACTACGAAGTTTGACTTTTTAAAGTCAAACTTGCGTATACTTTTGGATATAGCTTACAATGAGCAGAAGATAGGTTTTAGTATCTCGTCAGACGAATTGGTATGAGATGTTTGACTCCAACAGAACTGTAGGATCTGGAAAATGAATCTACTTGATATTTCATCAAACATCGAAATGTAAATATTTTTGAAGAAAAGCAAAATACAAAAATATAAATCCTATAAAACCAAATACAAAAATATAAAATATCAAACAGCAAATACAAAATCAGAAAATTCAAAAATTCCAAAAAGAATCTTCTCGACATGTCTTTTGGAATCGATAACATTTACGTAACTAGAAATGACTATTAAAATTGTAACGGCTATGTAAATGAAGTTCGAGCAAGAGTTTAAAAGTTTCAAAACATGTCATTTCTAATTTTCTTTATGGCTTATGTGCAAATCAGTAGATAACCCGGACTTCAATTAAAGTAAAGTTCATCTGCAAAGATAACTTATTCTAACAATGAGAAAATCAAACTTCTCGGTCTTGAGCGGTTTCTAAAAGACATTCAAAGTTTTGAGCTTCAGAAAAGGCTAGTGTACGCATAAGTGCACTTACCCTTACAGTTAGAAGAGAAGTCTTCTAACATGTGTTTTTCAAAGAGTTAATTTTTCAAGAATTTCTCAATGACAATTCAAAATCTTTCAAAATTGTGTGTTCAACATTCCATCCCTCACAAAGCTTTAAAGGCGACAATATTACAATTGGTTCTATTTTTTAGGGGGTGTTTTTCGAAAAACAAAGTTTTAATGGTTTTGGATACATCATCACATGACAATTCTTATGTATTCAAAACATTATAAAAAGTCTTAATAACTACTCAGTAATAATAATGACAACTCCATAAAATGTTTGTTATAAGATGTTCAAGTGTTTGAGCATAATTTTTCAAGAATTCTTCAATGACAATTCATAATCTTTCAAAATTGTGTGCTCAACACTAACTCTACCTCAAATTTATATTATTTTTATAACTTGGTATCATCTTTTTGGTGTCAAATATATGTAAAATTAAGGGGGAGCAAGAAGAAAATGTTCCACATAATTCATGCTAAAACAGTTTTCTCCCCACAGAATTTTCAAGACAAATTTTAATCACTTGGTATTTCAAAGATTAAGTGAATTAGTATTTAAAATAAAGGGAGAAATGTAATTAAAATGTGATCTAGAAAAGAATAAGTGATATAAAAGACTCAAAGTGCTTTATACTCTTACCCACATGTGCTAAACACTTTCGTTTATCGATGCACATGTGAAGGGGGAGTTTTTCCAAAAGATGAAACTTTCAAAGTGTTAAACGTTTGGATATTCTATCAAATACTTTGATTGATTTTCAATGGTTTTATGGTTACGATCAAATACCAAACAACCTATTAATTTCATGATGATTCTGAATTCATAAGGTGGTTAAGTTAGGTATTAGTCCTATGATCCAACCAGAACCGGAGGGATCTACCCAAGGACACACCATAGTTAGAAATAGCAGTCCTTAGGTATGATTGGAGATGAATGAGAATAAAGGAATAATGCCGACTAAGATTGAGCTAACACTGAAACAATCACTACTAGGTGTTAGTAATGACGTCTTGGTAAGCATTAAAGGGGTTGAAGAATGAAAAAGAAATGTAAGGATAAAGGGTCTAAAGAAAGAAGCTCTCCATAGAACTAAGGCAGAAACCGAGTCAATACATATGCTATCAGTCTTCACAAAGATGAATTTTGGTATTAAAGAAAGATATCATGGACCCAGTGATGCGCTGCACAACCCTTCCCAGCCATTCAAGTTTCTCTCAAAAGACACTTGTCTCATTTGTCATGAAGATACACACGACTTCTATTGACTTTCTCACTACGAGTTAGTTGACATTGAAAATGTGGCAGTCTGCTCCAGTCTCCGATTACTAAAACCAAAACACGCAAATCGAGTCTAGAGCCAAGAGATCAATAAATAAATCTCATTAGGACACATTTCATAACAAACACTTGTTGAACACCATTAAGTTCACAAGTTGTTAACAAGAGTCCTACGCATTATCCGTGTGATTATGCCAGAACATCTAAGTGATACTCTTTAGTATTCATAGTGGCGACGGAAATATTTCTAGAGCCATCATCAAACAAGCTCTACGGTAGGTGACTTGCGAAATTCTATATGAATCAAACTCGTGATAACTGGATATCGATGATTGGTCTAGTAAATGAACTGACGACTTAATCAGAAATATAGTAACTATCTGATTCACTCATATCGTGTTGTCTGCTTTGAGACGTTCCGATATTGAGAACAAGCAAGGATGGTGAATCTAAAACATGTGTTGGGAATTACGTTTTCCTAACTTAGTACCGACAGTACTAATAGTTAGTACTGATAGTTATAGTTAGTACTGACAGTACAAAATGTTAAGTACTGATCAATTAGTTAGTACCGATAGTAGAAAATAGTTAGTACCGTTTAAGAGATATGTATGAGATATTTTAGGAAAAGATATGTACGCGTTTTGTAAGCATGTTAGGGTTTATCCTTGGTCTATAAAAGGATCCCTTTTGGCATAGTTAGAGACACGAACTCGATATATCTCATAACAAAATCACATCTCATAGTTAGTAATCTGTAACCATTCAAAGCAGATTAATAGAAATTATTATTTAGTCCTTCATTGTTTTTCTTAGTACTTGTGTTAAGATTCCGCATTAACACATAGTATTCATAATCAGTGTTTCTACATAGTCAGCTGTATTTATACATTTTGGCTGCAGAGATCTATTCACCAGGGACTCACAAGTGGTATCAAAGCCTGTGAGAAACTCTGAATAAGAAGAACAATCAAATCCAATTATAAACCCTCATCCTTCAAAACTAAACATGTCTGCATCACAAGATGAAATTACACCACCTCCACCATCATCACCACAAACACCAACCCAACAAACTCCTCATACAGTATCAACCATCAAGCTGCCTATTCTCAAAAAAGGAGAATATGATATATGGGCTATGAAGATGGAACACTATTTGGCCCATACAGACTATCCAATCTGGGAGGTTATACAAAATAGGAATGGTCCTGTATCAATCACTACAGATACACAAGGACAAATTATGGTCTTGCCTCCCAGAACTGCAGAAGAAATTGCAGCAAGAGAAAGAGAGAGAAAAGCAAGGACCACCTTGCTTATGGCTCTACCAGAAGATCATCTTGCTAAATTCCATAAGATGACTGATGCAAAAGAGATGTGGGATGCCATCAAATCTAGATTTGGTGGAAATGACGAATCCAAGAAGATGCAGAAGTATATCTTGAAGCAACAGTTTGAAGGATTCTCTGTATCCAACTCAGAAGGGCTTCACAAAGGCTATGACAGGTTCCAAAGTCTTCTGAGTCAGTTAGAAATTCATGGAGCAGGTGTATCCACTGAGGATGCAAATCAAAAATTCCTAAGATCTCTACCTTCTGCCTGGTCACAAGTTTCCTTAATTATGAGGACCAAACCAGGAGTGGACAGTCTAAGCTTTGATGATTTGTACAATAATCTAAGAGTCTTTGAGAGTGATGTAAAAGGCTCTACTGCATCATCCTCTAGCCCGCAAAATGTAGCATTTGTCTCTGAGAACACCAGCAGTACTAATGAAGTTAGTACCGCTTATTGTGTTCCCAATCCTTCTGGTCAAAACTCACAGTATGAACAAACATCATCATACTCATTACTTGCTAATCAATCAAGTTGCCCTCAACTGGATCATGAGGACTTGGAACAGATTGATGAATATGACCTTGAAGAAATGGACTTGAAGTGGCAAGTGGCCATGATCTCAATGAGAATGAAAAAGTTTTACAAGAAGACTGGTAGAAAGCTACAATTTGATGCAAAAGAACCAGTTGGCTTTGATAAAACCAAAGTTGAATGCTACAATTGCCACAAGACAGGGCATTTTGCTAGAGAGTGTAGAATCAAGGGAAATCAAGACAATAGGAGGAGGGATGCATGGAATTCTGGAACCAACTTATTTGACAAGTAAATTAAAGAAAACCCCAAATAAATCCCCTAAAACCTAAACCAAATAATAAATCAATCGATCGATCTAAAACAAGAATGGCGTTACAATGGATGATCTTAACTTACATCGTTGCAGCTGAAGCAGCCATTGCTTTCCTTGTCACTCTACCTTCTCCCAAAGCCATCAAAACCACACTCGTTTCGTTAGTTTCGCTTGTGTTGCAGCCCGCGTTGTTCGTTGTCCCGTTTTCCGCCTTTCAGCTTCTAGGTAACTAATTACCTTCTGTTATATTTTATTTGATTCATTTATTACTCCTACGTGTTTTGATTTTGCTTGTTGTGATAGATATTTATTGGAAGAATGAGCATCGCTTGATGTGTTCTGGTGAGACTTGTACTGCTTCCGAGCGCGATCGTTACGAAAAAACGGTATTTTATCTATGTTTGTGATCTACTCCATTTGTAAATATGTCGAGCTTTATATATACTATTTTGGTTTGTTTGGCCAAGGAGCATTCTAAGGGAGCGTTTATGAACATTTAGCGGTTTTTGAATTAAAGCTCCTTAAATCTTTTCTATATTGCTACTGAGACGCATCCTGGCGTTGTGATTAGCTTATTAGTCATTTTACACTTATACTTTACATTATTTTGCCGAGCACGATACCAATACACTTCAATAAAACAAACACCTACTTTCTATCACAGATAGTAGTAGCTTCATCCTTGTTTTTGTTTAACTTGTTTAGTAGGAATTTTTAGTCGATTTAGTGTTAGGTTTTCTCGGGTAGAAATTTATTGTCCAGTCGGCGATAAACTGTTTTTTCTAATAGACGTTAGGAACTAGGGCTGAAAGCATAACTTATAACTACACACATCTCGCCATCTCGTCCTTTCTCTCATGTTCGTTGTTGAATTGTTCTTCGAGGTCCAGTATCCGTTCAGTCTTGAGTACTAACCGCCATTATCAGCTTGTTGGAAACGCGTACGAGACTGACAACCGACCCAGAACAATAAGTACCATGAACACTGTTTCGGATCGTTCCATCAGTTGATCCGCATGTTTTGAGGAACATAAATTCGGTTTTCCGGACTACACGGCCGGTCTTGGTCAGATAAATCCGATCCGGTCTTTTTCGAGAGCACGTGATCAGCCCACCATAGAAGGAAACAATGTCCAAACTAGATCAACAAAGTGCGCTGAACATTTGTATTGTATACTGTTTGGTTCTAAGACTGCATCTACAATAGCTTAGGATCGTATTCTCGCTTTGTGGTTAAATGAGATATAAGGTTTTACTTTCTGTGTAGTCTGATATCGAGTTTAATTCTGGCTATCGAGAGGATGTCTGAGCGTTCCTCTAGTTTTATATAGCTAATTTCTCATGCAGATAGACTGCGAGGTATGTCGCGAGCTGGAGCCTGAAGGACTATTACTAACTAATATATACAATACTTCGATTGGCCAACAATTCATCTTATTCCACTTTTTAACAGCATCTAGATCATGGTGATCACTCACCGAGAGTTTTTAAGGTATTGAAGGTTCATTGAGATATGATGGTCTATATCATTTCTATTGATTTTGCAAACGTGTTTCATTGAGAATCTCATCTTCTATTCAGGCATCTACTAGCAACTAGATTCTTTCTTTTACAGTCAAGAGAATCTCATCTTTTAGGTGCACGGTCTGGACTCCTTTTAATAAGTTTAATCTCAAGGGAGCAGGTCCTCAACCAAAGCGCTGGGTGAGGTTTCAGGTCCCTTAATGGACAATGGTGTAGAATGTGTCTAAGTGTGCTAGTCGACTTGAACGAGAAAATAAACAACCATACAGACAGCAATCCTATTATCATGCAAGTTCTGCATGGTCTAATTTACCTTGTTAGTTATGTGATTAACATTCTTCTTGAGACACTTAAAGTGCTGTACTAGCTAGCGCACACTCACACTCTATTCAGCTCTAGATCACTAATTAACACCTATTTATTGTTCAACAGACTAGAACAATCATGTCTCAAGAGATCGCTACCAATAGAAACCTACGGATGGAGCTCTAGGAGAATGGTTTAGCAGGTACACATCATCTCCACAGCCAATGCTTCTTGTTGAGTTAAATAAGTCACATGCGAACGCGGTAGTGTTCGCTTCGGTAACGAGGATCGCCGTCTTCGATTCGGTTCAATTTTCTATAATTGGTAGACGTATGTAACCATAGGACGGAACTTAGATAAGGGAACCGAGAGGGGTTTGTCGCCCCCTGGTAACAATTCCCCCCAAATTTTCGGATCTTTGTTAATTCATTTCATACCCTTCTATATCCTGAGTCTTCTAGTCATTTTGATACAAAAGTTTATCATCGCGTATTGTCAATATCAATATCGCTTGCACACTAACCCTAGTAAAAATAAATCAGTTTTTCAAGATTGCCCCTCCTTACTAATAACCGTTCAAGTTCCGTCCCCTGATGTACACCATTAGTGGTACAATGTACCAATTATGGCTCTTTAGGCACGCGCATATTAATTATTTAACATAAATTTTTAATAGTAAATAGGGTTTATAGATAGCGAAATTTATCACAAATTTACGAGAGCACGGGAACCTCATTAAAAAACTATTCCACACATATTTTTATATATTCGATTGAGACCGTCGTTCTCCAGTTGGCTCTTGGGCCAGATTTTCGATGGACAAATCAGTGTACCACAGTATCAAGGTGAGAGCGTAAAAAGCGCGTATGCCGCTATAATCGTTTGTCAATAAGACTACACACAAAGCGCGAGGCGCGAGAGGTGCCGTAGCCGAATAGTGCACAGCACATCATCGACTCCTCTAGGCGAGACATCTTAGTATGATGATCACATCAAATACTTGTCTAAATTGATATATATATACACCAAAAGCACATTAATACCACATTTAAAACCAAGCTGATACCATGTCATACTCATAGATTACTGTGAGATTCATATATCGCTAAAACACACAAAACTCAAGCAAAAACGAATCATCAAAAAGATTCTTCACTTTTTAGAATAAATTAGAAGCAAATCAAAAGCATCCATGGAAAACTTTGTGTCTCTAACTCCTCCAATATACATTAGCAAGTCCAAAATTATGTTATAAGGTCCAAAGTATATGATGTGCTAAAAAGCGTGAATCGCATGCCTTCATAGCTGATTTCGTGCCGGATTTATGATCGCTACATCCACTCACGCATCCTGTTGAATCGTCAACACATTAGTGTCTGATGCAATAGGGTAGTGCATATCGCAACTAGCCATCACGCCTCTCAGCACAGCTTTTTTACACTAACACAGCCCTTATACAATGGTACTGACAAATCCAATCGATATTGGTAACACTAGTATCCGGAACCAAGTTGTATTTTGGTACGCTGAATGGCTTTGAGCGTGTGGGAATTTGCGGAATTTATCATAAAGTCTATTTCTGAGTAATACATCTAAATCTTCTCATATAGAATCTCGACCTCCTATACTAAATTACAATTCTAGACACATCAATCTTGCTTTTCTTTCATAAGACTTCTCTTAAATAAATCATCATTAGGCTATGTAAATTTATCATTTGTTAGGATTTCAGATTCTGTAGGGCTGTTTGCTGGCATCATCTACGCATTAGTAAACAATTACTTCCTCACTAGTTTCAATTTCTGAGTTCCGACAACAAATGTCTTCAGGCGGTGGACAGAAGTGAGGGAGCTTAGAAGCATGTCCTCTGATGCAATAAGTATAATATACTGATGTACAAATAAGACTAATCCTCCTTTAATTTTTTTAAGAACGCTCTATGAACATGAAAGTTTACCCGTACGAATGTTGTTCATTAAAATTATATGTGTTGGAAACACATCATGGTTTCCTGAAGTATGCAATCTTACACTTCGAGTAAGTCTGTTCCTCCCAACCAACAAACTTCGGACCAACCTTTCTAGGCTTCACTTTGATGTTTTTACGTATAATTTTAGTGAGCAGCGGTAAATTGAATAATCGGGCTCTTTTTTTGCGTTGTGAATCTCTGTTACCAGTGAAATATTAACGTTACTATATTCGATCCAAAATAATAATTGCCACTCGAATAGATCATACAATGTGTTGCATCTGTCCGCTTAATGTGAGAATATTGCCATTGTGTGCACTGTAACGGACATATGTTCAGTAAAAATTTGTCATTAATTGCATCAGACTAAAGTATTAAACTCAAAATTTTGCATTATCGTAAATAGGCAACTTTGGATTTCTTAGTGCTTTCGATTAATCTTGTTTTGCAATTGCTTTTAGGTTCCTATAGATGCTTAGTTTCTTGGTTGTACATTAATGGAGCTTTGGGATTATCTATCTGTATCAGCCATTAATGCTGTTCTATCTCTTTTGTTCAGTTGCCTAGTTTTTCTTGTTTATCGTTTGAGCTTCGCAGATTCAGCTCAATTTGGGTTATAAGAGGAATGAGATTTGTGTCTTAAGACATGTGAGAGGGTTGTGCATGTGTCTGTGTTATTAGCTGATTAAAGTTTTACACTAATTGCTCTATATATCTATGTATAACAAATTCCATCACTTCTTTCCCAACATTGAGTGAGTAAACCAACTACAGTTTATTAAGTCAACTTGCAACTTTACCGAGGTTCTTATGAGGATTTATGATATCACTGAAGAACATGTGTGGCAAGACGAGGCTGGGATGATATCTAATCACTGCCGTGGGGGTCATAACAAGGATGCAGTAGAATTGACATATTGGGATCTATTAATCATAACATAAGATTGTATTGTGTGGAAGGACGCTATTTATGATCTGAAAGACTGAAACCCTCATGGTTTAATCTCTTTAACTTATTAATACCGCTCTCCACCTTCTTCGCATATAATTTCACGTCTCCTGATAATTTTACGCATGCGTCCACGGATTTTGCATACGATGATCACTATATTAATCATTGTTGTATATACTTGTCTCGTCAAGCCAACTACTTGGAATGAAGATTCAATATGACTCACACTAGATATAGCTCAAAATTCTACATATTAGATGCGCCTTATATACACAAAACTACAGGAGCTTTTCTGATTTTCTTCTCTAGCCTGTTTGAATCGCATAAATTATATGTTACATTGAGCCGAATCTCATATTAACTGCATAAAAACCTTGAACCTTATCAATTACCTTGAAGATGGATCAATGCATTACATTATGTGTTTGAGTAACTCATGGTAAGAAACTTCTAATCGTTCTCGCAGTATATTCAAGGCTCAAAGGAACGTAATTCCTATGCTGTTCAGCGTGTATTTCTCTACTGTAACATGGTATTTCATTACTTCATTTGCATCCAAAAATGCAAAATAACACTACTGTATATTTAAGTTGCGAATTTGGAAAGGCAAGTGGGTTGGGTAATGTCAACATGGGGCGAATTTTGTGGTACCATCTCAAGATTGAATATTAAACCAAATCAAATGAATTTTATATACATATGATTACCTAAGCTATATTGTTACAATAAACTGTGGGAGACTTTTAAGTTGTTTGACCTATTTAATATGTTTCCCTTTTTAACTAAATTTTATATCAGGCACATTTGACAAGTTAGAGATGAACGAACCCAAAAGTACCCATTTATAACTAAATGGTTTGATATAGTCCTCTAGTATATGTCGTGGTTGTACAGAAGTGGTCCAAAATGCAAATCTTGAGCATTTTTTGGGCAACTGTTACTAATTTTGTACAAAACCTGCACACAGCTATGTTACACATGCTTCAATTTGACTATTTGTATTTGTATGTGGTGCAGGTGTATCTACCGTGTTTGCAAGTACCACAAGGAGATTCAAAGTATGGAGGAAGTCGAAAAGAGGTACAAGGAAGAGTAGCTATTCTTCTTCATGGCATTGTGAATGCAGTTATTATATTTAGATAATGCCTATCTTGATATTATTTTGCGTTAGAGTTAACTATACCTTAAAACTGGAATTCGCATTATCGTGATAAAAAAAACGAAGCTAGTAGTACCTTTTACATAGTTTGAATGTTCATTCTTTCTTTAGTTCGATTTGATAGCATGTTATGTTGCAAGTAACCGTCCCGATCTTGATTGACATTATCTTATACGGTAATATATCTCAGTTTTTGTAAGTGAGTCACAAGCTTGCAACGTGGCTATTCCACATAACTTGTAATAGCACTAGCTTTCAAACATTGGATATAATCCTTGAAAGCAGTTACTGCTAACCAACGTATCTGAAGCCCGACATATATGGAAAAACCATTTTTTTTTCGACCGTTTGTCAGCTATTAATGGTTGTAGATGTTATGTCCTCTGCTTTGGCATGGTTTTTTTCTGCTCACAGGGATGGTAATGGAGCATCCTTCCATTCCCATCTTATCATATCTTGTTTGTCCCATGATTGCACACAGGGATGGCTATTTATGATGCATGCACCAGTCCCAATCTCATCACCATTAACATTAGGTGAAATCAATCTGTTATTGAAACTTGATAAAATAGCAATTAGTTCTCGAAATCATTCGCATCGTACACATATAAAAGAGTTGCAACACATAAAATAGCAACTTACAGTTATACACTAGGCTAAGAATTAAGTTAGTATCTTGAAAAAAACAGTATGTTTTGAAATGGTCATTATAGATGTGTTTATCTTTGTCTAATTTTAATAATTGTTTACACTTTTGTTCTGAAATGGTCATTATAGATATGTTTTGGCTTCATATTTTGTGTCTAAAATGTTGCTCAAAAAATAAAAATCTCAAGCATTTTTATCAAAACCAATTTCCAAGTATGCATGCTATCCACAAAAAACCAATTTCCCTAACCTCAAAAAACATCCCAGCACAGGTCCAAGATATTCGCATCTAATCCATCAAACTCAAGGACAAATCAGTAACTTAACATCCCAAATATTGAACTTTCAAATACTTGCACCTATCTCACCCACACACACTAACACAAACTAGCTAACACCATATACACATACATACAATGGCTTTGAGCAATTCAAGTTTGTCGACCTGTTACGTTGCCGTCATGCTTCACCAAACAGTCTACAGACATTCACCAGACGAAGTCATATATGATGATTATGGTTCATGATAAGAAGGATGGGAAGAGGAAACTGAGGTCAATGGTGAAGGTTAGATCAGAGTTTTAGAATCACGGCTGGGGTCCCAACTGGTTGTTGTGGGACAATTACTGAAGTTACTCCAGGATAACGTATTTGGCCATTGGTTGATGCTGGCCTGGTGATAAGACGTTTGTTCTTGATATGTATCTCATGATGTCATTTGGTGTTTAAATTTCTACTACAAGTCTTTGTTATCTAGTTCAGTAGCTCATATTGTTCAACTTCTATATTACGGAACAAATAAAGTGCTGGCTAGAGGGATACTAATATAGAGATAATAGTATAAGGCCAACAAAATATAAAATAAGAATAAGAAAAAATTTTGTTACTGGAGTAGAAACTAAAACTCTACATGAGTACTCAAGAGTTCGCTCCTATAGCTATCCTCTTGCAACAATGTAATAATGGACACATGTTTCCGTCCAGGAAATTGACAGTTTCTGGTATGTAGATTTTAGCTTGTACAATCACTCTTTCTATGTATGAAAGCAGTCACTAATTAAGATCAGATTAATTAATAAATGGATTTTGAACAACTGCTTAATAATATGATATTTCTTTAAGACGTTTTTCTTCAGTTACATATTTAAACAAACTGTGTGTGCCAAGCAGCCTTCCACCCACCCATTGCAACACATTGTTTGCAAGATACGAGTATAAGCTAAGCCATGTATCCACTAACGATTCGACACTATAATAACAAGATTACTATGCTGTCTTCCCTTCTTCATTTGCATCTTTCACTTGTCCTGTGATGTTGATTATTTATTACATTTGTTAGGTGCGGTCCTTGCAAGGTCATTGCTCCAAAATTCAAAAAATTGGCCGAGGAGCATCTTGATGTGGTCTTTCTAAAGCTTGATTGCAACAAAGATAACAGGGTTTGTCTTTAACTTATTTGAACACCTTAAACAATCAAAAATTCCTTATACCATGCGACCTCCCTCTAATTTTAAAACAATGGAAAACCCCGAGGGGTTTATGGATGATATATAGATAGCTAGAGGTAGGCAATTTTGAAATATGTATTTATAAATAGGTCGAAAATTTGGATTACATTATACACTACCGAACAATTGCCAAAGCGATATTTTCTTACTAAAACAAGCGGGTCAAACAGGTAGAAAGTTTCATAATTTATTTTAAACACATAAAACGTCGATTCATTTGGTTAGAAACAATGTTTACACATTAGTTTACTATAAAATGCAAAATAAGTTAATAAAGAATTTAAGTTTTTGCGCCTCGAACCAATCCGGCCAACCCGTTTGATTGTTACCATTTTGCCACCTTAACTAATTATACCTTGGTGAAATTGACAGGCATTGGCAAAGGAACTAGGACTGAAAGTGGTTCCTACCTTCAAAATTTGAAAGACAATAAGATTTGTATAAGAAGATAACAGAGCCAAGTTTTTATCATCTTAGTAGTGCAATAAAGGAGGCTAAATCTCTTAAACCACTTATTCAGAGAAATACAATGATCTGATACATCTTTGTGTATAATATTTGTGAAATGAGATTGCTTTCTGTAGCTGTATTCCACTTCAATATCGATAAGTTTAGCATCCCTGTTTAGAAATACTTGAATATAGCGATGATCCATAAACTATGCATAAATTGTCGATATCTTTGCTTGAAACTGTTTCTTCTGACATTTATGGCCCTCTAGTCCTTCTGAAGACGATCATGTCACATATCAGTTGTTAGCAAAGGTGTTTGCTGTTTGAACAAGTTATCCAGTCCACCATCTTGCGAACCATCTAGTTCTGTGTAATCCAATAATTGATTAATATCGACTAAGGAAAAGGCCAAACAGTGTTGAGACCTTGTCAAACCCAACTAGTTTTTCTACCCGTAATTAAAAAATTAATAACCTGATAACGTAAGCACCCTTATTGGTATATCCCTGTTCTCTCTATATATCAATTCCGCTGAGCAAAACAAATTTTATAGGCAGTAAAAGCTCACAAGTAAATGTAGGTCTTAGTTTTTGTCGTGGCTTAAGCCGCTGGTCTTATTCCGTCTCCACTAATAGAATTCAGATACTACACTATCGTTTCCCTCTATATATCACTAATACTATATGTCATGTCACTAATAGAACAAAGGTACATGAATATCGTTGTTAACGGTGACTTATCCATCTCCCATTAAGACTAGAAAGCCAATTTTTAAAAAAATTCAAACACAAGTTTAGACCTTTCAAACTATAGATATTGTTGTTCAAAACGATAGCGTTAAGATCTCCATCTAGCTTTTTGAGATCTTCTGAAATTTACCGATCTCGTTACGCAAAATGAGTCGATCCTTCGTAGGATCTTAAAAGGCTTAGAGATCTCGATCTTACCACATGATGGTAATTGGATCCGATTCGATTCCACTTCCCTTAAATTAACTACTGCCTTACTATACATTAACTTAGTTGCAAAGTTCATTCAATAACCATTGCATGTGTAACACTATTTTCTGCAATGTCACTATTCACGTAGCTTTCTCTGTCAACTTTCATCGTTTTTTAGCAGGTACTCTTTCTCTACTCCTTGTCGTATCGTATATTTATTTGTTATGAACATTAGTTTAATCTTAGAAGAAGATATCCCTTCCACCCTTTCAATAAACATATCATATCATATTATCATACATCAAAACATATAAAAGACCCACACATCTTACTGTATTAGTTTTAAACTTTATGAGCTCTTTAGAAGTATCTTTCATATAAAACATAAATTATGTAGATGCCATCATATATTCTTTTAATACCGAAAGACAACCCACTTTCTGCATAAACGTACATAATTAAGATAGATAAAAAAATATCAACAATCATGCGTATGATCATGTAGCCAATAGCCATTGAAAGGCTTTAAATCACTTGCATAATAAAATGAAGGAAATTATGAAACTATAACAAAAAAGAATAAGTCATTTAGTTTTTGTTACCAAGCAGGAAGATCCTTCTTTAAGTTTAACTCCTCATTGCATCAGTCATCCATCATATTCTTATCTTTAGATCCACCATGCATGCACACACACAAAGCTAATACAGCATACAAAATATTCAAATTTTAATTCAAAATTATCACTAAAAAACATGAATAAAAAAAAGTTAAAGTGTACAATCTTTTTCTAACATTTTTGTCGAAACATGTATCATCATCGTATTGTGAAAAACTAGAAGGGGTTGAAATAGTTTACCATCGCTATTTAATTAAAATTTAAAAATTTGTTTATAAAAACTTAGACTGAACTTTTTGTGAATTCAATACATGCACAATATGAACAATTAAATATGTAGAAAGTAAATAAAGATAAGAGTTTGGAAAGACAAACCGCAACACACGGATTATAGTGGTCGGTTACGAACTCTTCTTCGGCCTACTCTACTCCCCGAACCCCAAACTCGAGAGTTTTTCTCGACTATGTCAACAACTTCCCCTTATGCGGAGAAAACCGTACACACGTTGCTATAGTCAATTTCGACACTAATTCTAGATGTCCGAGTTTCTAATCTTTAGCTAGAACCAATCTATCACAACACAACTTCACGACTAAGTATCACGACTTCAAAACTTCACACTACTTCACAACATCACTACACAACTATCTTCAACAGACCTTGATCACGACTACACCAACTTCTTCAATCTTCCCAACCCCCCTTCACAACCTTCACAAACTTCTTCTCCCACACTACTTATATCATCACAACTATCTAACACTACCTAAAAAGTATCACCAAGAACCCACTATAACTTAAAACAATCACAAATCCTAACAACTACATCAACTTTACAAGATTTACAAAAGATTTAACCAGGTATGATTAAGGATGCAACAAGATTGGCAATAATGACGATTTTTGGTGTAATACTTCTTCACTAATGGATGGAAGTATTCTTCCTCTTGCACCTTTGAGATGGAGCCTTGGATCACATGAAAACAAAGCTAAATGATTAAATGAATCAAAGGATTTTAGAGAGGAATATGTGGGCAGTTTTAAGCAAAAGGAAAATGAGTGCAAAAGGTAATAAAAATAGTTGGGGAATAGTCCATTATTTATAAGGACAAAAAGGAGGACGTGGTCTATGGCCGGCCCCCTTAAAAAGGGTGTCGGCCCCCTAAAATTAAGGGGCGCCCCTTTTACAGACTGCTCCCCTTTTCCTAATTCAAGAAGGTGCTTACTGTACCCATTTCTAGCCGTTTTAGGGTCCGAAAATTTGAAATTCAAAATGTTTATTTTGAATAAAACATTTCTTTTAAATGTAAAAAATATTTTTTGATATTTATAAAAAGTTAACATTTTATAAAAGTTTCATTTGATCATAAAATGCATCAAGTATTTGTTTATTCATACCTTGGAGTGATATAAGTTTTGAATGAATAATTACGTACTAAAACTTGTTTACTTTAATTTACTTTGAACGTTTAATATTTTTTGATATTAAAAAAACGTAGAATGTAAAACAATATATTAATGTTTTTAGGCATTATATTTTACAACAATCTCCCCATTTAAATAGATTACAAAATTAAAACGCATTAAATGTAATATAGTTTATAAACAAGTATTTAGTAATAAAGTTTTTATGTCATTTCTCCCCTTTTGTAAATCAAAAAGGCATCGTCGAGAATTGCTATTAAAATCGACGGAATAAATGCAAACCCCTTAATGTGTACTACTCGTTCGAGGGCACCACGAATTCGAGCTATGGTTATCTTGGCTACAAAAACAGTTAGAACAATACAAATGATTTTTAACATAGTAGCAAGTAGAGAAAATATGGCATTGCAAGCAAAATCAAACAAGGATAAATACATTTCATTTGAGCAATGATGTGTAAACAACACACAAAATACAATAAAAAAGAAGACAAGTATGCTTTTAGAAGCATATTCTAACATCAAAAAAAAATCTAAATAGACATAGAACGAATTTTGAATTTTGCTCGACACAAAAGGATTTGACGATTATTTGTAGGCATGTTATTGAAATAAGAATGGTTGTTGATGGATGATTTGGAGCGGAGGTTGGTTTTGGAAGGATTGTCTCTTTGAAACAAGAGTTGGTAATGTGGTCGAGTGAGAAGATTCCATCCCAATTGATCACTCTCACTCAACGCAAGGAATTGTTTTTGGTTGTAGATGCAACATTGCAATACCCACTATGAGTTTCAACTTGGTCAATGTTGAGGGTGTGTGGTAGGTTTGGAGAGTATGGTGATGATGGGATGTTGTTTTGTTGTTGAGTGAGCGAAGCAATGACTAAAGTTGATAGTCTATGTTGTTGATTGATGTCATCAACTAGGCTTTCTCTACTTGGAGATAGAGATGATGTGTGTTGAGTTTGGTTGTGTTGAGTGTGATTGTCACACCTGGGTAGATGAGGGGAGAGAAAAGATGAGTTGCGAGTTTCAGCATTGATATATCTCTCGGTGGGTGAAATTTTGTGAAGTAAGGATGTGAAATGGTAAGAGGTTTAATATACACATACCATTTACCATTAAAAACGGACTTAAATGACAAAACGTACCAAATATTACATTGTATTGTATGTTTTTGCATTTGAATTGTTGCAGGAACGGATATTCAAGAAAAGACAAAAAAACGCCAAAAACGGACCAAAACCAAGCACAGGGATGTGGAAAAATACCAAAGACAAATCGCAGCCAAAGTCATCAAAGACTAAAGTCAAAATGAAAGAAAATATAACTTGAGGGACCAAAGTTGCCAAACCTCAAGTTGTATTACAAGAAATAACAAGACAAGGTGAAAATCGAAATTAGCAATGAAGTTATAAGAGATGAGGGCCAAAGCTTCAACCTACCCAAAAAACCATCTTTCCCAGCCCAACAAAACCCCAGAACAACTCACGAAGTCCCCTTCAACCCTCTATTAACCCTGCAACCTCTACAACCCCATTATAAAAACATATTCCCCTCCTCCACTATCTCCCCCCATCTTTATAATTGCCATGTTGGCAAGTCCCGTCACCATTTCCAGAGATTTCGAGGCTAGATTGACTCAAAAAGAAGCACAAGAAGATTGAATGGCTGAGATTACTTTTATCAAGTCCCTCACACAACAAAAACACCTCGTGAAGCTCTCACAAAAGAAGCACAGGTGAAAAGACCAATAAGAGAAGACTTCGGCTATAAATAGAGCCTTTTGTAAGTCTTTAAGGCATCTTAGCTTATCTTAGTTTTATTGTAATTTTTATTAAGTCATTTTAGCATTTTATTCAGTTTATTTTACTGCCTTGTACTCTTTTTAAGAATTAATGAAAGTTTGAAGTTTATGAGTTAAAAAGTCAAGTTTTTAAATTCAAGTGCTTAAGTGTTTAATTTGTGTTTAAAATGTGTTAAGAAGCTCTCACTTAAGCTTATTTATAAGCTGATTTCATTAAGTAAACTAAAAAAGCTAATTAGTTAAGAAAAAATCAAAAAATCCACCAAAAAAGTACCACAGCTTATAATTTTGGATGATAAGCCAGAAATGGATGGGCTTATGGACAATACCAGCTTATCTTTGATAAGCTTAATTGCCCTTGTTTAGAGCAAAGGGACTTGTAAGTCTCTTTTCTTTGATTTTAAGCTTATTTAACTGCATTTGCTTATTTACAGCTTAATTGTGCTCATTTTCTTTTTCAATATGCTTATTTATGCTTATTATTGATGTATGAGTGTTTGTTTTTAAGACCCTTGGCCTAAATCTCCTTAAAACAGCTTAAAAAGCCATTTTTAGAAATTAAAGGGGTGTTTGGGACAGTGACCAAAATGGGTCAATTTGGTTCATGCATGGGTTGTAGTCATTTAGTCAGCTTCATTTAGCTTAATTATAGTCTAATAAGTAGTTTAATCAAGTTTTTATTCATTAAATCTCAAAAACTAAGTTTAAATTAGCTAAGTCTTGAATTTGAGGTAATTAGATATTATAGAATAGCTTATTTTTGATAAATTGCTTAAAGTGGCTATTAGACCTTGTTCACATGTTCAATTCAAGTGTTGTAATGCAGTAGGATTGTGGTTAAATAGAGTACTAGTGTAGTTTAAGACTTAGCCAAAAATCTGCATAAGTAGTTAAAAAATGAATTTTGAGCTTTTTCATTAGCTTATTCTGGCTTATCCAGAGTTTCAAAATACTTTTTGAGTTTTGATTTTTGTTCTTTGAGCTTTAACCTTGATCTGTTTTCAGCTTATATGGTCACAAGAATCCATTTGTTTGCTTAATTTTAAGCTCAAAAGTGTTGTTTCATTCAGATTTGAAAAAAGAAAAAAATTTCTAAGTGTTGAAAAAATGACAAATGCCATTTTCAATGAGCTTTTTGAGTGCTTATTTGGATTTCAAACTCAATTTTGACTACTGATCATTATAGCTTATTGAAAGGACTTTTTAGTGTTATAAACCACTAAGCCATAGGAATCCATCTTCTAGCTTATTTTTAAGCTAGAAAAGTGGTCCAAAGGCTGTTTTTCAAACAGCCTTAAGCTTAAAAGCTTAATTGGCTTATATGAGCTTATGGCTTATTGTTTCTGCTTAATTTTTGTTGCATTAGGTTAAATAATGCATTAGGTTAAATAAGTTAGATTATATAGCTTTTTAGGCTTTTAAGCTTATTTTAAGCTTATTTGAGCTTATTGTCAATTTGCTAAATTGCATATTGCTCCCCTGGTGCTGAGAGCTTAAATAAGCCAACTTTTGGCTTATTTGGTATTTTTAATTGTAACTTTTGATTGTTATTTGCTTATTACATGTGCTTAAGTGTTTATGATTGCTTATTTTACCATTTGAATTGCTTATTTGCCTTAAAAAGTCAAAAAGAAAGAGGCAAATGTGCCTTTGGTTTAGTGAAGCAAATCTGTCTGTCTTAGCTTTTTCAAGCAGCTTTTTCTTAGCTTATTGTTTGTCCAAAATAATTTTAGTTTGCTTTTTCTAGTTTATAAGCTCTCAAGAGTTTGTCTAAGGGCTTATTTATAAGCCCAAAGTTGCCACCTTGTCTGTTTTACCTACTTTTTTATGTCAGATAGCTTATAAGCTTTTCTAAGCTTATTTTTCTTTCATTTTGCTTATTTAGAGTCTGCATTAGCTTATTAAGTATAGTTAGGTCTAATTTTGTAGCTTATTTGCACTTTTATAGCTTTTTAAATCCAAAAAAAAGAAAAAAATAAGCCATTAAGCTTATTAAGCCTTTTCTGTCCATTTCAAGTCTTTTTTTAGCTTATTTATAAGCTTTTGTAAAAAGTTGTAGTTATAAAAATAGCTTATTTTTATGTCCTCTTTAACTTTGTAAAAAAAAATTTGAAAAAAAAATAAAAAGGGGAAGGAGGGAAGTCCCAAGGAGCTGAGGCTCGAACTCAGGACCTCACCTCCCTCAACCCTCTTAAACACACACCACACTACCAACTGCGCCCTTGGGTCTTTTCTGTTAGACCCTTGGGCCAGTTTATTTATAAACACATTTTGGCCCATAAGCCTATTAAGCTGTTATAGCTTATTACACAGCTTATTCGATAAGCTGTGTAAGTCTTTTTATTTTTCATAGGGCCTTTAACTTGCAAGCTATTTTGTGTGAATTTTTCATAATTTTTTATAATCATTTAGTATTTTTTATAATTTATTTTCATTAAAAATTTAAAAAATTCATAAAAAATAAAATAAAAATCAGAAAAATATAAACTTTTTTTTTAAAATTTTCTTTTTTCATATAGTTTCTAGGAAAAATATTTGTTTTCTCGTAGGGACATTTTTGCAACTTTTCTTTTTTAAAGAACGGGATTCGTCTCCGTTTTTCTTTACACTCGTTTTTAGACCAAACGAACTCCGTTTTTAGTCTAGTTTTTTTTAACTTCGTTTTTAGTCAAGTAGAATCTATTTTGAGTTTAAAAATTGTTCTTTTTTTTTTAAGGATTAAAATTGTGTAATTTAGGTTTTTAGCCCTCGCGTTTTTACATTTACGTCTACGTTTTAGATTAAAATCATTCTAGCTTTCGTTTTTAGGTTTTCTTTAATCGTTTTTGCATTTTTAACTTGTAGTAATAGAAAACCAATCATAATCTTGTAATATTCAAACATCGATTATCAATTCGTCATTCGATTTTCCATTCAAGCCTCGTTGGGACATAACGACCCGGAAATCATACTTCCGGACACATATATATTTTAATTTGAGAATTTTTAACCAATCCTTTGCTAAAGGTAATTGGTTGATTATTTTCCTATATTATTATATATATACTATTAACGAATCAGTAGGCTAAACAGTAACTGTTTGAAACAGTGAAAGCATTCCATGCTTGTAAACAGGAGGATAGTCAGTTAGTAAGCTCCTATCTCTTGAAGATGAAGAGCTACTTAGACACCTTGGAACTCCAAGGCTATGCAATGCCAAACGAACTTGGTGTGAGTCTTATTTTGAATTCTCTCAACAAGGACTATGATCAATTCGTTTAGAACTATAACATGCACAACATGAGGAAGACGATAGCTGAATTACATGCTATGTTGAAACTCTATGAGAATGGTATTCTAAAGAAGGCTGAAACCCTTGCTGTGTTGGCTATTGGGAGGGTAAGATCCAGAAGGACAAGAAGAAACCGCGAGGGGCAAAGGGTAAGGACAAAGGAAAGACTAAGCTTGATTATGCTATCAAGCCCAAGATCCCACTACTGCCTATAATCCGGTAAAGGACTCTATCTGCCACCACTGCAATGAGGTAGGTTACTAAAGAAGGAATTTTCCATCCTACCATGCTGAGTTGAAGAAGAGAAAGAATGCTAGCGTGGCTAGTGCTTCAGGTATCTTCACTATAAAACTTTATGTTTTTCCTAATAAGACTTGGGTGTATGATACGGGTTGTGGAACCCATATCTATAATACGTTACAGGGACTTAAAGAAAGCAGAAAGTTGAAACATGGAGCTTTAAGTCTGTACATGGGCAATGGAATGCGTGTAGAAGTTGAAGCTATCAGAAGTTTTGATTTAATTCTTCCTAGTGGTTTAATAATTGTATTAGACAACTATCATTTTGCACCTATCGGCTACTAAGGGTGTTGTTTCAATTTCCCATTTGGTTAAAAATGGTTATACTCATACGTTTACGAATTATGGTATTTTTGTTTCGAAAGATAATGTGTTTTATTTAAATGCAATTCCACGTGATGGTATTTATGAAATAGATATGCATAATCTTTATCTAAATGTTAGTTCTATGTTTAATGTTCGCAACAAAAGAGGCAAACATGCGTTGGACTCTTCATATCTGTGGCACTGTCGTATTGGTCATATAAACAAGAAACGCATGGACAAGCTTCAGCGTGATGAGATCTTGCAACCCACTCACGATTAATCACTTGAGAAATGCAAGTCTTGTATATCTAGGAAGATGGAAAGTAAGCCTTTTCCACATCAAGTGGAAAGAGCTAAGGACCTATTAGGACTTATACACACTGATGTATGTGGCCCTTTTAGAACTGTGTCAAGAGAGGGTGCTAGTTACTTCATCACCTTTACAGATGATTTTATCCGTTATGGTTATGTTTACCTGATGAAACATAAACATGAGGTGTTTGAAATATTTAAGGTCTTTCAGAATGAAGTTGAAAATCAACTCGGTAAAAAGATAAAGGCTATTCGATCCGATCAAAGAAGAGAATACCTAAGTCATGAGTTTGTTAAACACATGGAAAGTTGTGGTATTGTATCCCAACTTACTCTGCCTTATACACCACAACATAACGGGGTGTTTGAGAGGAGGAATCGTACTTTACTTGATATGGTCCGATCCATGATGAATCTAACAACTTCACCAAAATCCTTTTTGGGACATGCTCTCGAGTCTGTAGCTCGCATTCTCAATATGGTTCCAACTAAGAAGGTTGAAAGGATGCCCTATGAGATATGGCATAGGAAAGCTCCCAAGTTATCCTACTTAAGGGTTTAGGGTTGTGAGGCACTCGTAAAATGAGACGCGCCTAACAAACTTGATCCTAGATCCATTAATTGTATCTTTGTAGGTTACCCAAAGGAACATGGGTTACTACTTCTACTATCTACTTGAGAACAAAATTTTGTTCCTTGAAATGCTGAGTTCTTTGAGAATAATCTCATAGTACAAGAAGCGAGTGGGAGTCATGGACTTCTCAAATCCAGTGGGAGTGACAAAGAACTTGAATTAATTCAAGAAGAAGATACACATCCTTCTGAAAATACTAGCAAAGAACATAATGAGGTCGCGCCTACTGAGGTCGAGCCCCAAAATGTTAGAATTCCTATTCGTAGATCCGCAAGGATACCTTAACCACCAGATAGATATGGCTTCTATGTTGATGTTGAGGAACATGAATTAAGGGATCTTAATGAACCACTTAATTACAAGGCTGCATTATCAGATCCTGAATTTTAAAAATTGCTTGAAGCTATGAATACGGAAATGCAATCCATGAAAGATAACCAAGTATGGATTTTGGTTGATCTTCCTCATAATGGTCGAACTGTTGGGAGTAAATGGCTTTTTAAGAAAAAGACTAACATGGATGGCAAGGTACACACCTTTAATGCTCGTTTGGTAGCAAATGGCTATACTCAAACCTACGGTGTAGATTATGAGGAAACCTTCTCTCATGTTGCAGACATTAGAGCTATAAGGATTCTTTTAGCCATAGCCGCATACTATGACTATGAGATTTGGCAAATGGATGTCAAAACCGCTTTTTTAAATGGTCACCTAAGCAAGGACGTATATATGGTGCAACCTGAGGGGTTTGTGGATCCGAAACATCCCAACAAAGTATGTATACTTCAACGTTCCATTTATGGATTGGAGCAAGCATCTAGATGTTGGAATAAGAGGTTTGACGTAGAAATCAAGAAGATTGGTTTTACTCAAAATCCTGATGAGCAATGTGTATATCTCAAAGCTAGTGGGTGTAGTGTTACTTTCCTAGTCATGTATATCGATGACATATTACTCATGGGAAATAGCGTTACAATGCTGCAAGAAGGTAAATCTTGGCTTTGTAAGTATTTTTCTATAAAACACTTAGGAGAAGCAGCATACATCCTTGGAATCAAGATCATATGTGATAGATCTAAGCAGTTGATTGCTCTTAGTCAAAGTGCTTATCTAGATAAAAACCTAAAGAAATTTAGGATGGAAAACTCTAACAAGGGGTATACTTCAATGATAGATAGGCTGACTATAGTAAGTCTGAAGGTGCTCAAACACCTAGTGAGGTACAACGTATGCGGAGAGTTCCTTATGCTTCGGCTATAGGTTCAATCATGTATGCGGTAAGATGTACTAGACCTGATGTTGCATTTGCGCAAAATTTGTGTAGTCGTTTTTAGAAAAATCCTGGAGAGATTCATTGGATTGTTGTTAAAACTATTCTTAAGTATTTGAGGAATACTAAAGATATGGTTCTTGTGTATGGGACGAAACCTAAAGCTGAGCTGAAAGTATCTTGTTATGCTGATGCTAGTTTTCAAACTGATAAGAACGATACCAAATCCCAAACAAGGTATGTGTTCGTACTTAATGGTGGAGCCGTAGAGTAGAAGAGTGCCAAGCAAAGCACTATTGCTATGTCTTCTACAGAAGCCAAGTACATTACTGTTGCTGAAGCGTCAATGAAGGCCGTCTGGATGAGGAAATTTATTGATGGACTTGGAGGTGTCATGCCATCGAATAAAAAACCTATGGAGATGCTATGTGACAATGAGCCTGTAATAGCAATCACTGATGATCCCAGAATCTTGAAGGGAACCAGAAAAATTCAAAGGAAATATCACTACATTCGTGAAGTAATTCCAAGGATGTATGCTGCTTCTCCTAAGTGTTTTATAGAAAAATATGCGAGTATTGTTGAGTTAAGGTAAATGTAAGTGTTGGTTTTATTTTGGAGAATATGTAAAGATGATTCTGCCAACTTCGTATGTTATTCAATGTGGTTGAATATTGGATACCCCACCTTTGTAGATCACTTTATGGATCGGCGTCATTAGGTGCATTACACACATGGTGAACGTTATTTTTATACTTAGACTTGAGATGCAAGCAGGTTTTGCATGCATGGATAGCATTTCTTGACTATAGTCTAACATTATACTATTAAAGGGTAGTTATAAGGACTATTTTTAGAAATGTTTTGAAGTACATGACGGACACTTGTAGTCAAAATAGGATTTGTTCCTCCACTTGAGTGGGAGTAAGATACTTACTGGGCCCCTCGTTGGGTTGATCAGATATTTGCATGGCCATGCCCAAAGTGTAGTTAAGATGAGTCTGGTTACGATGTGAGGAACAAGATTGTTAAACTATGGAATGACTATTGATCCATATCCATATTTAACATGTATCTGAAACAAAGGGATAAGACTAACTGAAACCATTGAAGGCTGAGTTGTTTTTACCAAAAATACATACTCAGGTATTTCTAGGAGCATTGATGATGTTGCTAGACTATTTGTCAATGTTGGTATGTTATATCACATGAGTAAGACATTCGCAAGTGGGACTTGTTGGTTTGTGCTCATGTCATACGGATATTTATACAGCTGGAAATACATGAGCCTATAGGGTCACACACGTTTACACTTAGATATCATTCTGTTAATGTTTATAATAACATATTGGTATATTTATTATTTATTTTAATATATAAATCAACGATGGAGCACTAACGGTCGTTAATTAGTTCGTTGAGAATAATTAACAAATAAGGCTTTTTAATTAATGGGTAATTAAATTTAATTAGACATAAATAAAGGAAAAGTCAAAAAGTCAACACCAAGGAGTGTTGGAGCTTTGTTCGACCGGCCATATAACCCAAGGGGAATATGGGTTAGGTTTTGGGCTATCTTTTCCTCCAAGTTATGTAATTTAGGTAAACCCTAAAAACATCTACTATATAAGGAGGACCCTAGAGCTCATAAGCCTCTCTTCTCTTTCCCTCTTGGTCGACGAAACAAACAACCCCTCTTAGGGTTTTTGTGTTTTGCTTTTATTGGTGTTCACTTGTTTGTTGGTTGAAGAACTAGCATTCGGGTGATATTGTTTGACGTGTAGTGTGGATGCACATACATGTTACTTATCTTAGTAACTAGTAGTGGTGTTTGGATTGCACGGTATTACACACGTGCGTGTACTCGAAGACGCTTGTGTTACGTCACTAGCTTGATTGATATAGGTATGTTACCTTATTTACGTTTATTGTTTTTATGTGTTAATTATTCATGCTATATGTGTTATACATCTGTTGCATAGCTCGTTTAAATATTAATGTAATATTAGGGTTTTTAGACCACGAAACCCAACACTCTTAGGTATACTTACTCTTTCAACAACAATCTCAACACCTTCTTTCGTAAGCAAACCTTTACCTCTGCCGATAGTTTTGACGGGTGTAGATCCTTTAGACTTTGCCAAATACTCTGAATAGTCAGTAAAAGCCTTTATTACATCATTTAGCATTACAGCTGGAATAGCCATTCCAAAGATAGGATTTTTTGTTCCCTTATTTGCAAACTTCAGATTTTCGAGGGTTGTATCAAGCTTGATGACATGTTGGAAAGATAGGGGTCTTTTGGAGATCTGGTCTTTCTTAGAGAGGATATATTTAATGATGAGCTTAGTGAATCTTGAGAAAGGCATCATTTCCTGCTTCTGTCTGTTGACTCTCCTGGACTTAATCTGGTACTTGAATTTTTCCCAAATGAGATCAGCGAATTCAACATGTGTGTATGTGAACATTCCCCATATTAATTGAAGCATAAGAAGTCTTGGACGATCATAAGTAGTAGCCTTCCCTGTCAAACACTTGTTAATCATGGTCAAAAATGTTCTCCAGGGTAGGTACATATCATTGACTCTAAGTGCAGAGATTGTCTTGATAGTCTTAGAACATCTAAGCAGATTGATGAATCAGATGATCTCTTTCTCAGGAGTAGGAATAGTAAACGGATGATCAGGATCTTTGGGAGTAATTCGCAAAGCATTACAAAGAAGGTCTGCATTCACTTTAAAGACCTGATCACCCATTGTGAAGAAGTATGCTTTGGCAGTCAGATCATATGTAAATGTATACCAAAACTGTTGCATATAGATCTTAGGAGTATCTTCAGTAGCAATGAAAGCATTGTAAAAAGAACATTTCTTAAGAATCTCCAGGCACACCTTGTAGATTACATCTGGCTAAGTCTTCTCTAGAGCAATCTTGAAGTTGCTAGTTGCAATCTTCACTTGGTCATTGATTGGAACAAGCTTAACATCCAGCATGTTTTATTGTTGTTGTTGTTCATCTTGTTCTTCAACCATTGATTCTGCTTAAGAATATCAATACATATCTATATACATGACAATTAATGGACATAAATGTTTGATTATCCTTTGTGTGTTTTTAAGTGGTTATTTGTTTGATCTAATTTATGTTTGATATGTTAAGTTCAAGTTTTAAACAAGATTTGGTTCAAGAAAATCAAAGTTCATTGTTAAAGGTTACTCATTAAAGTCAAACATTCCATATTAAGCCAAATTAGTTCAATGTAAGTCCAAATGGTCCAAATTGTGTCCAAATAGTCCAAATCACATTTTAGGTTCAATTTTAGCTCAATGTTTCTTTCTTTATGAATAAGATCATATCATGTCATGATTAAGCCTTGTTAACAGAACATGTTAATTTACTGAACACACATTGGTCAAATCATGGAGTCAAAACTGGTCAAACTGTTGGTCAAATAAAGTCAAACAGCTGTTCAAACTTGGTCAAAGCGCTGGCTTTGACCAGTCAAACCGCTGGTCATGGAGGGTCAAACTGCTAAAGGTGCGAGGTCAAACCACTGGTGTTGACTAGTCAAACTGCTAGAGTTGATTGGTCAAACCGCTAGTTTTAATTGACTAAATTGCTGGTGTGGACCAGCCAAACCGCTAGAATTGACTAGTTAAACCGCTAATGTCCCTGTTCAAACCGCTAGACGAATAGTATACAAACTGCTACATAAACATAGCAAACCGCTACATAAACTAACGAAACTGCTACCTCTATATATCAAACCGCTACTTAAACCATTTCAAACCGCTAGTCTAACACATTTATTTCACACACAAGATTCAATCATAGTTCATATAAATCATGGCAAACGCATTCCATAACAGTCAGTGACACATATTAACAACAGACATTCATTAACAATCGTTAAGGAATAACCTATGGATGAGGTTTTGATAACGCCTAAATTATACATGTTTTCGGCGGCGTTATTTTAGACGAAGTACAGCGCGCATTTTAGAATATGCACCGCACTTCGACCCCTTTTTAGCCTATAAATAGAGACGGATTTTCAAGCCATTTTGCATATCTCTCATACATTCACTCTCTCATCCAAAGATTTTCACACGCAAATCTCTCTCAAACATCTTGAGTTGAAGATCGAGGAACGAAGAACACCATCATAGTATTTAGTGAATAAAGGTTGTAGTAAGATTCGATACTTGTAACGGGTAGAGTTTAATACATATTCTTACCCGGGCATAGTATGTTTCTTATTTCTCTACTTTATTTTGGTATGAACTTTGTAGCTATGAGAGGCTAACTCTCTCATGACTACTCGGTTACGTTAATATAATGAATAAGCGTTTGCTATAATTGCGATCTTTTTAATCTTAAGCGTATGCTGAAATCCTATCATGTCTTATCTTATCAATTTATAAACTTTGATTGTATACTAATAACGGTATAGGTCGAAAGACCCGTTGTGAACTATATAGTTTTAAAGATTTGTCTACGGTCTTTATCGTTTGAAAGGAGAAATCCGCTTACGTTATTTGATAAACAAAATAGATTTGATATAATAGTAACTAGATTATTTGAGTGACACATTTAATCGAGTTAACTAGATATAAGTCTTAAGTTAAAAAGGTTAATTTGTGAAAATGTTTTCTGATGAGAAACCCTTTTTATAAGTTAAAGTCATAAATATGAGATCGTAATTATCACCATTGCTTAGGAATTATATGAAGCTATTCGAGTAGTTATCTTTCTCATTATTGAGTCCAGCACTATTTACCTTGAAATTGTTAAAGTTTATTTTAACTACGATTATTCGAACACAAATCAAATCCATGTGGATGACCTGGTCTTACCTAAAATGTTATACTACATACGCGGGTTATACTTTTACCCATGTGTTTCCATTTAATATCCGGTAATTTCAGTCTTATAAATATAAATATTTTGAAACACATCAAAGTTTTTGGCACCGTTGTCGAGGATTTAAAGATTTTCTATAATCAATTTTTGAAATAATCTTTAACCATTTTTTTTCAAAATCGCCATACATTTTTCTGGCAAACTAAACCAAACCAAAATCTCCCTTGGATTCATACACGTGCTTCCAACTCTGAACTTGTTGAACCACTCCCTGAACCTGAATGAACCCTGAATCGAAGACTTCATCGACGAAATAGGAGAGTTCCATTCGAACAAAGAAACGAACCACCTGCACAACCAAAAGTTGTTTATGCTCTGATTCTTGACATCAACTATTTCCGTTACTTTCTTGATATCTTTGAAAATTACAATCCCATAGATGATGAACCCATATGGGCTGCCAATTGTGTTGTCACTCTGACTCCTGGTTCTGCAATCACCATTCCTGAAACTGCAAACGAATTCGCTATTAAAGGTAACCACTTGACTCTCGTCAAACAAAACTAATTTGATGGTAGAATTAAACCGATCCGCACAAACATATTCACAAATTCCTCGGAATATGTGATATGTTTAAATACAAAGACACCATGAATGAAGTCGTTCGCCTAATGATGTTTCCCCTATCACTCATGGGGGAAGCAAAAACCTGGTTGAATGAACTCAATGAAGGAACTATCAAAACGTGGTATGAACTTCGCACCGCCTTTATAATTGTTTCTTTCCCCCAACTCTTTTTGATCGACTTCTCAGACAAATCTGAGCCTTTTCTCAGCATGAAAATGAAACTCTAACCGAAGCTTGGCTCCGTATGTAAGAAATGCTCAGAAATGGCCATGGTCACAATCTATCCAATGGCAATATCATCAAAATCTTTTATCACGCCCTCAACGAAATAACTCAAGAAGTTCTAAATGTCGCAGCTGGTGGTATTTTCCTCTACAAAACACCAAACCAAGCTTGTTTACTTCTCGAAGACAAAGTCTTACTCAAGCTTGATTGCGCTAAAAACCAAAAAACAAAATCATCACAAAAAAAACCGCTGCTTTCGTCGATGAAGGAAGCAGTAATTCTTATACTGACAAAATTATGGCCGAAATGGATGCCATGACCATGAAAAAGGATGCTTAGTATAAAGAATTCCAATCTCGTTCAAAACAAACAAACCCCAATCATAACAATGATGACAAACCTATGTCTCCGAAAGAAGAAGCTAAATTCATGAAAACCTTCCATCGTACATGTTTTTACAATGATTACCGTGATCGTGATTCAAATCGTGTTAATTGTCATTGAAGCAATGATTACAATCGAGATTATCGATCAAATTATGATGATAAACCCGACCTTTAAAAACAATTAAGCGATTTCATAAAATCTCAACACTCCACCAATTCTTTTGTCAAATACACTTTTATGGATCTCAAAACTAAACTAGAAACAACAACCAAAAATCATCAAGCCTCTATCCAAAATATCGAAGCTAAATTTGATAGATTAGCTGACAAGCAATCTGCTCGACCTTCTCGATCTCTTCCTGGTAACACTCAACCAAACCCAAAGGGTAGCTCGACCAAACCTTATCAACAATCATAAGCTCAAAATGAGCATGTAAATTCCGTATTTACGTCCTATGACCCACCTATCAACCCAAATGATTAACAAAATGATTTTGAAACTCCTATCAATTTTGATAGTGAGGATGAAGATGAGGAATCTACACCTCAACCAAAATCTCAAACTCCAAAACGAGTCAAAGAAACTCTGATACCTAAACCATATAAACCAAAAATTCCATATCCTCGACGCCTTAGAAAAGAGAAAATGGAAGCTCAGTGTAGAAAATTCCTCAACATGATTCGAGTCATTCGAATCAATGTACCTCTTGTTGATGTTTTAGCAGGAATGCCGAACTATAGAAAATTTCTCAAAGAACTCGTAAACAATAAGCACAAGCTCGAACAAATCTCATCCGCTTTCCTCAGAGATGAAAATTCCGCTATGATCCAAAATAAATATTCCACAAAAATATGGAGACCTCGAAAGTTTTCTTATTCCATGTAACTTCAATAAAGCTTTCTTATGCAATGCTTTAGCCGATCTTGGCGCTAGCATTAATCTCATGCCATATTCTCTAAATGCTAAACTATCTCTCAAAACTCTCAAACCTACTAAAATGAGCGTCTGATTAGCCGACAGATCACTCTAACACCCTGTTGGAATAGCTAAAAATATGCTCGTTGAAGTTGGTAAATTCACTTTTCCTATGGATTTTGTTATTCTCGAAATGGAAGAAGACAGTAAAGTTCCTCTAATCTTAGGGAGACCTTTCCTCCATACTTTCGATGCAGTAATTTGAGTTAAACAGAAATAACTCAATCTTGGAGTTAGTACTGAACGAATGACCTACTCAATCGATTTAGCAATGAAAAACTCTTATTTAAACGATGATACATGTTTCAGTATTGACGTTATTGATGAAATCTTAGAAGAAGATTTTTATGATCTTCTTGATGAAGGAAGTAAAATCCTTTATTCAATCGAGAGAACTATTCTCGAAGAAAAACTCTTTGCTGAATTCGATGAATTCATGGCAATGACCGCCGATGAAAACTCTAAATCTAACTCCGACACCGAAGAACCACCATTCGAAAAGATTACCTTTGGCACCGACTATAAGATCAAGACGTCTCTTGAAGAACCTCCTTCGAATCTTGGATAAAAACCTCTTCCTAATAACTTAGAATATGTATTTTTGGAAGAACCTTCTTTTCTTCCTGTAATCATATCTCAGCTTTTTGAGCCAAACAAAAGTAAGCTCATATCTGTTCTTAAAATATACAAGCAAGCCTTTGCTTGGAAAACAACAGACATTCCTGGAATCTGTGTGTCTTTTTGTAAACATAAATTCAACTCCTAGATGAAAAAAAGCCAGTTGTTCAAAAACAAAGAAGATTAAATCCAAATTTGCAAAAAGTTGTTAAAAAAGAAATAGTTAAACTTCTCGACACTGGTATTATTTATCCAATCGTCGATAGCCCTTGGGTAAGTCTCATCCACTGTGTACCAAAAAAAGGTGGTATTACAGTTGTGACAAAAAAAGATGAACTTGCCCCAACAAGAACTGTTACGGGTTGGCGAGTATGCATCGATTATCGTAAACTCAATGAAGCAACCGCAAAAGACCACTTTCCTTTACCATTCATGGATCAAATGTTAGAAAGACTCGCAGGAAATAAATACTTCTGTTTCCTTGATAGTTTTTTTGGATATTTTCAAATACCAATCGATCCTATGGATCAAGAAAAACAACATTCACGTGTCCTTTCGGAACATACGCTTACATGCGAATGACTTTTGGTTTAGGTAATGCTCTCGCTACTTTTCAATGGTGCATGTTAGCTATCTTTCATGACATAATCTAAGAATCCATGGAAGTATTCATGGATGATTTTTCAGTCTTTGGAAACTCCTTCGATAACTGTTTGAATAACCTTGATAAAATGCTTTAACATTGCAAAGATGTAAATCTTGTCCTTAACTGGGAAAAATGTCACTTTATGGTTAAAGAAGGAATTGTGCTTGGACACAAAGTGTCTGGTGCAGGCCTTGAAGTTGACAAAGCCAAAATTGATGTGATCTCTAAACTTCCACCCCATACTAATGTCAAAGGCATTAGAAGTTTTCTAAGACATGCCGGTTTCTACTGACGTTTCATCAAAGACTTCTAAAAAATTACTCGTCCTCTAACTAAGTTGCTTGAAAAAGATACTCCATTCGAATTGAATGACGAATGTCACAAAGCATTCAATTCATTAAAATAAAAACTCACATGTACTCCTGTGGTCATGAGCCCAAACTGGAACCTGCCATTTGAGCTTATGTGTGATGCAAGTGATTTCACAGTTGGAGCAGTGTTAGGTCAAAAAGATGGTAAACACTTTCATCCCATTTATTTTGCAAGCAAAACCCTTAATGCAGCTCGGTAAAAATATACGGTTACTGAAAAATAACTGATGGTTGTAGTCTTTGCATTCGACAAATTTTGACCCTATCTAATATTATCCAAAACGATTGTCTACACCAATCACTCAGCTTTAAGACACCTATTCAAAAAGCAAGATGTTAAGCAACGTCTTATTCGTTAGATTCTGCTATTGCAAGAATTTGATATTGAAACAAAAGACAAAAAAGGTACAGAAAATGTTGCCGCCGACCACTTATCTCAGATTGATAATGATGAGACAAGTGATGTCGACGATAACTTTCCTAGAGAAACTCTTATGGAAATAACCACTAATGACACACTATGGTTTGCAGACTTTGCAAACTATTTGGTGGGTGATATTATACCTAAAAGAATGACATACCAGCAAAAGAAAAAAAATCTTCTCTGACCTCAAAATCTACTTTTGGGAAGACCCTTACATTTTTAAAGTATGTTCAAATGGTATGATTAGATGCTGTGTCTCAGGACCAAAAACTCGTACCATTCTTGATCAATGTCACCAAGGACCTACCGGTGGATATTATGGACCAAACACCACAGCTAAAAAGTCTTAGACTCAGACTTTTACTAGCCAACAATCATCAAAGAAGCTCATACTCTAGTTTACCTTAGCGAAGCATGTCAGAAAACAGGGAATACATCCAAACGTGATGAAATGCCCTTAAATAACATTCAAGTATGTGAAATTTTGACATATGGGTTATCGACGTTATGGGACCATTCCCAAAATCATACAAATTCAAATACATATTAGTTGCTATCGACTGTGTATCTAAATGGGCTGAAGCTCAAGATCTTTCAACTAACGATGCCAGAGTTGTGATTTCATTTCTTAAAAAACTATTCTACCGATTCAGTATTCCCAAAGCTCTCATAAGTGACCGAGGAAATCATTTTAGCAATAAGATAGTGTAAAAAACCATGAAAAGATATGGAGTTAACCACCGTTTCTCTACATCATATCATCCTCAAACGAGTGGTCAAGTTGAAAATACTAACAGAGCCCTTAAAAGAATCCTTAAAAAAACTGTGAAAGATAATCCAGCTATCTGGTCAAGAAAACTCGATAATGCTTTGTGGGCTTTTCAAACTGCTTACAAAACACCAACCGGTACCACACCATACAAACTCGTATACAGAAAAAACTGCCATTTACCATTTGAAATCGAACACCGTGCGTACTAGGCCCTGAAAAACAGTAATCCTGCTCTCATCGCTCCTGGTGAGAAAAGAATGTTTTAGTTGCACGAGTTAGACGCATTCCGACATCAAGCATATGAAAACTCTCGTTTATACAAGGCGAGAACTAAAGTCTGGCACGATAGGAAACTCAAAATGAGAAAAGAGTTCAAACACGAAAACAAAGTACTGCTATTTCATTCTAAGTACAACTTCAAACAGCCAAACTCAGATCTCGATGGCTAGGACCATACGTAGTGAAACATCAATATCCATTCGCATATATTAAACTATATGAAAAAGATGGAAAGACGTTCATTGTTAACGTCCATCGACTCAAACTCTACCATGAAGAAGATAATGACCCAAGGGAAGAATTCACTCCTTTCTTTCCTAAAGACTGAAACCAAGATGTACTAGTCTAGCTAATGACTCTCTTAAAATATAAGCTCTTCTCGGGAGGCAACCCGTGCTTTATCTTAAGTGTGGAGGAGTCCCTCCTCCTCTATTTTATTGTCTAAAAAAACAAAAAATATTTTCTTTTTGTATCCTTTTGTATGTTTAATTTTGTAGGTAATTTAGACCTAGAAAATTATGGTGTTTGCTCAAAGACAAGCTATATATAGCTATGCCCCAGGAAGTAATGTTTTCCCTTAATTTTTCCTATTTTCTATATTTATCAGTTCTCACATTAAGGGCAATGTTCAACTTAAGTGTGAAGGGGAAGCCAAATAGGAAAAATTAAAATGAATCATATCCCTTCATGTTTGCCCTGTAATCTAGCCTACATTTTCAACTGATATCTTATGAAAAATCTTTTTTAAAAAACTAATATAAATATGTTTTTCATCTGAAACAAAAAATGTATACTCTTAGTAAGGCAAATCCAACCGGATTGACATTATAACTAGCACAAAACCAGTCCACTAAATTGTGAGAATTAAACCTTAAAGAATTCAGGTATGCACCTTTAATACCTAAGATAATTTTTACCTTTAGCTTGTTCGTGTTAAGGTTTGAATGCAATTGAAAGTGGCTCATCCGTTGTTACTACTGTGTATTTGTAATTTGTCGCCTCTTCTGGAGCATTGGTATCAGTTGAAAATTATATGAGTGAGCCGGTAATTTAGTAGCTTCAAACCTTGTGCTTGATTATCATTTACTTGACCGCAGTGAGGTTAACTTATAGACAAAATCGTATGATAAGAGGTGAAATAAATCCCAATGTAACTCTTGTATCTGTAAGCACTCCTTTTTAGTGCTAATCCGGTGAAGTATCCCAAAATTGAAGAAAAATGCTTAATGAAAGAAGTTCTGTGCCAGCCTTAGTTATCGTGGTACAAAAAAAAGTTCAAAGTATAAGGCTTAAGTTTGGCATAAGGAATCAGTACATGTTACTCACCCTCATCATTATCACGTTTTGCCTCTTTAAGATTTTATCTACGTGCTCACGCCACAACGGGCATGTTTATGTGTCTTGTACCAGCCTATGGTAGCTATCTAGATTATGTCTGTGCAGTTGAGTAACTACATAAAAATAAACCCTATATGAGTGGTTTGAGTGAATATAAATCAAACACATTCCCTATGTGAGGTGCTCTGTTATATGTTCATGCCTAAAAAGTTATTAAAATCAGTAAACACTTGTTAAATCCAAAATTTCTCCACGTCACGATAAATGATCTTATTTTCTCGCTTGAATTGCTTGAGGGCAAGTAATAGCTAAGTGTGGAGGGATTTGATAACGCCTAAATTATACATGTTTTTGGCGGCGTTATTTGTATATATTTTATCATTTCTCGTGAACTTTTGATACTTAATAGCATGAAATATGTGCAGGTTCACTTGAAGACATCCTAAGCTTAAAACTATCAAAGTACAAGTGTTTCTACTCATTGGAAAGCAAGTTAGAAAAAAAGAAAGGACTAAATTTAAAAATGCTAAGTTGTACGCCGCACATTTCTGTATGTACGCCGCACTTCCTATCGAGTTTAAGAGAATTAAAGACTATTAAATAAAGACTGCATTAACTCATCAAGTACGCCAGTATTATACGAAAGTATGCCGTACTTCCTTGCAGCATTAAAGATATTTGCACCGACATAGACGAAGTACGTTGCATATTTTAGAATGTACGCCGCACTTCGACCTCATTTCAGCCTATAAATAGAGATGGATTTTCAAGCCATTTTTCATATCTCTCACACATTTACACTCTCATTAAAAGATTTTCACACACAAATCTCTCTCAAACATCTTGAGTTGAAGATCGAGGAACGAAAAACACCATCATAGCATTTAGTGAATAAAGGTTGTAGTAAGATTCGATAATTGTAACGGGTAGAGTTTAATCCATATTCTTACCCGGTCATAGTATGTTTCTTGTTTCTCTATTTTATTTTGTTATGAACTTCTTAGCCATGAGAGGCTAAATCTCTTTACGTTAATATAATGAATAAGCGTTTGGTATAATTGCGATCTTTTTAATCTTAAGCTTATGCTGAAATCCTATCATGTCTTACCTTATCAACTTTGATTGTATACTCATAACGGTATAGGTCGAAAGACCCGTTGTGAACTATATAATTTTAAAGATTTATCTACGGTCTTTATTGTTTGAAAGAAGAAATCCGCTTACGTTATTTGATAAACAAAATAGATTTGATATAATAGTGACTAGATTATTTGAGTGGCACATTTTATCGAGTTAACTAGATATAAGTCTTAAGTTAAACAAGTTAATTTTTGAAAACGTTTTCTGACGAGAAACCCTTTTTATAAGTTAAAGTCCTAAATCTGAGACCGTAATTATCACCATTGCTTAGGAATTATATGAAGCTATCAGAGTAGTCATCTTTCTCATTATTGAATCCAGCATTATTTATCTTAAAATTGTTAATGTTTATTTTAACTATGATTATTCAAACACAAATCAAATCCTTGTGGACGACATGGTCTTACCTAAAATGCTATACTACATACGTGGGTTATACTTTTACCTGTGTGTTTCCATTTAATATCCGGTAATTTCAGTCTTATAAATTTAAATTTTTTGAAACACATTAGGTTTCTTGATTATGAGCTACAATACTTGGAAATGACTCAAGGGAGTTTTAAAGCATGCCTAAGGCAACAAGTAACATATCTAAGCACAAACAAACATCCCTTAAACAATTTTACATTAAACCGCCATATTCAAAGCTTCAAAACATTTGAAATTATCCTAGTGTGTTGAAAGAAGCTAAATGAGAGATTCATACATACCAATATACTAATCTAAACAAGTAATCACACAAACCCACAAACTTAAACAATAGTTATGCACTTTTGGTCAAAAACGCAACACACAATCAAGCCTAGGGAACTCAATAATATGATTCATAAAAAACTATTTTAGTCTGAGTTTTAAGACCCTATGGGGATCAAAACCCCTCTATCAATTCAAGGTTTCATTCACTTTTGAAAATAAAGAACCCTAATTCGAAATTAAGGGTTTTCGAGTGATTGATTAAGTTTGAGGCTAATTCCTTTTGATCCTAGGATGTTTAGATGATATAGAACATATACAAATCATTACCTTTTAACTTGAATCGCATTTTGATCAACCACAAGATTAGGGGTTGCGGTTTGTTTTGAGAGGAAAGAGAGAGTGGTTTGTTTGGTTTGATTGAGACCAAACCGCCACTTTGTGGCTTATTACTAAAACTTTAGCTGGTTGGCACAACTAGTCCCTCAACTTCTTAATGTCTATCAATTATAATTGTTAACACTTTTTAGGCAATATTAACTAAGGTGTTTTGGCAAAACTAGTCCTTGTGGTTTTATGCCTAAACTAGTTAACTAATAATTACAATTAATACCCTAAAGATTTAACAAATGACATCTTAAGCACTTTAAATTAATAAATTAACTCCCCTTTAAACCATGATCCATCATATATCATAACTTTATCCGTTTAATCCTCGATTTTGAAAGACCATTTAAAAAAGATTATTTATGAGCACTTTTTCTCCCTCTCAAATAATGACATGTTTTCTATTTAAAGAGATGTAGACATTGTTTGAGTGATAGAAATTATCTTTTTAAATCTTTTTTTGATTCCTAAAAACACTGATTATTTTTAATAACAACTTTTTCATCAATAAAAATAAGATTTCTCTTAATTTAAAACATAAATGAACTGACACGTACACTTATTTTATAGAAAGCCTGGGTTGTGTAGCAAAGTATACACAAGACTTCACATGATCATGAAGTAGATCATGCCCGAGAAACTGAATTCCCGTTAAGAGGTCAAATTTTCTTTTTGGCAAAATACTTGCCTTTAAGATGAGGATCGGGTTGCAGTCTGAAATAACTGCAAGCTAATGACATGTTTTGAAAACAATTAGAACTTTTGCTCGAACTTGATTTACAGATTCGTGTCATTATTAAATGACATTTCTAAAGCCGTAAATATTATCGATTCCAGATTACATGTCATGAAACATATTTTTGATTTTCTGATTTTTTTTTAATTTTGTATTTGCTTTTTGGGTTTTATATTTTATTTTTGTAAAATTTCCTAAAAAATTCCTAACAGATGAAAACTCTTTTTGTGTTTCAATTTTTCTAACTATGATACATAGGATACACGAAGAGTGTCACCACTACTCTTCCTCTTCTTTTGCCAGACCTTTAAGTGTTTCTAGAGACATGCTTTTCATTCCAAGCTTGTTGAGTAGAAATTTAAATCTTTCTTGTGCTAAAGCTTTGGTCAAGATGTCTGCCAACTGATATTCTGTTATGACGAAGTAGAGCTCAACCACTCTGAAGAATACTAGTAATCTTAAGATCAACCAAGAACAATAGTGAGATGTGTGTTGTGATGTTAGAGAGAACTTAGATGGAAAATGGATGAATGTATTAATGAAATATATGGAAAAATGGAACAACCAACCCTCTCCAAGACTAGGAGAGGGTGTATAAATAGCCTAACATTGGCCGGCCATGGGCCTAGTTGGGTCACCCATGGGCCTTGGGCCGGACTAGATTACTAATCTAATCTTTATACTAACTACGAACTAAGACCTGTTACAACTTGGAAGTGACCGACACTTTTCGTGTTTCCAACAAGTAGGATGCTAAACTAGGATTATTTGGAAATCTTAAAAGCTTATAAGTGTAACTTGTCGCTTTTTCTCCCAGAAACTCTTAACCTGACTAATAAAC